>JAOWBE010138957.1:0-25762 GCA_028566155.1 Quercus phellos
CCACCCCACCCCCCCCCCCACCCCCCCCCCCCCCCCCCCCCCCCAACTTTTACATCATTCGTACCAAACACAGCCAAAGATTATGAGGTCTGGACTTGTAGTTGATGGTCCTTTAATCTCAAGAGTAGCAGTGGTAAGTGCCACTGTTTGGCACAACATGGAAAAGGTAGATCAATACATTTAGTTGTGCAAATGTCCGGAGTGACCATTTTAACTTTCTATGGGAGGCTGTAACTTGTTATTCCAGGGAACTCTCAATTAATGAGATTTTTCAAAATTTATATTCATGATGCTTAGATGAGAATGTATCAATCAATTTTCATTGGCTTAAGTGGAATTTAGATTGGCAGGTTTGTCTGTTTTCTCTAGTGCAGGGGTGTAGCTAGGATTTTTAACTTGGGAGGCCAAGTTATAGTATTTATACAACAATCATATGTTTATTACAAATATGGTTTTGCACAAAGTTTTCTAATCACTTTATGAGCTCTTGTTTTGTGTGTGTAGGTTTGTAAGGGTTCCAATTGAGTAGTTAATGATAAATAACCGATTGCTCTAAAAGTATAAGATGTTAGCAAATCGTGAATTTAATTAATTAAACATAATTTAAAAAATTTCTCTCATGTGTGGGCCTAAACTTTCTCTTAATAAGCGAGGCCTAACATATTTAATATTTTTAATGGGAGATGTCGTAGAATTAGGAATTAAACTCAGAACATCTTATTTAGGTACCATGATAAATTATAATTACTTTTAAAAAGTAAAGCTATAAAGAAATGGTAAATTGATTTAACCATAATATTAATTGTTAATATTATAAGTATACCACTTGACCTAAAAGCTCAAGTCAATAGTTTTAGCAATTATATTATTAATCACACATTCTTATAAAAAATAAAAAGTATTAATTCTGAAACTTTCAAACCATTTTCTTCTTAAAAAAAAAAAAAAAAAAAACCAAATCAATTCAAACGTGAATATATTCCACTACTTGGCTGTGACCAGCTTCCCCTGCATTAGGGGAAAGCATCATTTGACATATATGAATAAAAGACTGACTTGGACGAGAGGGTATCACATGAGATAGTGTCATGACAATCCTTTCACAACACACATCTATGCATTTGGCAATGTCCTTGCTGAACGGACTAATTGGCAACTTTCCAAATTGTGGTGCATTAGAAATGATGACACTATTGCAGAATTTCATTTTCATCTTTGGAAAAATTAGAGCTAAGAAGTTTCTTTCTCATGGTTGAAGCACTATTGCATTCGTGCAATATCTTTTAAAATCCAACCTCCCCCGTTAGAAGTATGTGATTAAATGATTAAATTTATCATATCTCAATAGTTTAAGCTTTTAGAACAATCAGTAATTTAATATGAACTTTGGGAACAATTAGTAATTTAACATAGCATTAGAGTAGGAGATTTGAGTTTGATCCATGTCTCCTCTACTCTAAATTTGCTTAATGCTCATCAATGAAAATATTAATCTCTAAAATCCGTAAGTTTACTTTTTTTTAAATTTAATTTCCGTTTTTAGAACTAAGATTACTCCTTCAAATTTTTTATTAAATCCCTCCATCAATGTGTTTGGATCCACAAAATGAACGTAATTAATTTTAATTTACTTCCATATCATATAAGCACAAAATGCACTATATATAACTATACTTGACAAATCTGTTTGGGCATCTGCAGAGCTTTCAGCACTTGTTGCACATCAGTTTCCAAAAAAGCCTCTCGGATCCCAAATTCAAGAGCAAAGGAAATAGCTTGAATAGCACAAAATGCAGTTGCTTCAGCCATACCTAACAAGCAAGCTCCTCTAGAGCACATAGCACACCCAGCCTTACGCATTACAAAAATCCTGCATTATAACAGCAGCAGCCCAATTAAACTTTAAAGTAAAGGATTTCCATCTCACTTCTACAATAGGATGCTACTGTTGTACTTCCAGCCTTGCCATAGAAGCGTGTTGTCTAAAATTTTGCCAACAAATTCATGCTATTAATTTCCAGCAACAACACAAGCATCAAGCAACTGGCTACCCATGAATGGGAGTGTTTCATTGATGCCAAAAGCACCCAGTCTTAACAACAAAGTTCCTTAGATTTACACCCACTAGTTTCTGCAGAATATTATGAATCAAAAAAGTGAGTGTCCTAGCAATTACAAACAACATTAGCAGTGATAATGGGTCCTGTGATAATGTAGGATTTTAAAAACAATTAAAGCATTACACGTGATGAGTGTATCTTGAGCTGGAAGGAAAGAATGCAGTCTGTATTGCTGAGATAATCTGATAGGGAGAATAGAGTTCAACCTGTTGGATCATGGCAGAAACGTGAGTCAATTGAATTTGGGCCCTTTAGGCGGTTGAGTCTTCAATTAAGCAGTCATGGAGTGGGCTTGATCCGTATATGATTTAGTCACACCCGGCACATTAGTTTGCCCATGGTCTACAAATGAGGGATATAAGATTTGGTCCCCAAATAGGTCCCTTGTTTTTACATAAGTCGTCAAATGAATGAAATGATGTTGAATATTTTGTTTTGTTTTTCTTTATTTATTTATTTTTTTAATGTTACCGAGCTACAAAATCTTTGTCATGGCTAAGAAAAAATCTTTCCGATATTTTTCATTTGTTTTTTAAAGCAATATTTTTAATTTTAGGGATACGATATTTTGTTCCAAACAAGAATTTGAAAGCAATGCTAATGGAAACATAATGTCTTCCACTTTCAAGTTTCAACCAAGGTCTAAAGAAGACTACAAAATGAAGCAGTTGAGGAATGATTACGTAGTGCAACCTCTGTTGTTGTTCCATCAATGGAACCTCTAATGAAGGAAGCATAACATCAATTGAAAAAGTTAACTAATATATGCCAGAATTCTTGGTGCCAAAAATGGGTTCTATCCCATAAAACTTCTCGAAGGCATGAAATGGTTTATAAGTGGATTAGGATTTTTTAAAAAAAATTAATTTTTATTATCCCTCTATTTTTCTAGCTTTATTATTTTATTAAGTTGCATGTACCAAAAATTTTCAGATGATTATATATTTGTGGAATTACTGATATATAGGAACATTTTTCTTTTATAATTTCCAAATCCTTTTATTATGAAAATTATCTATGATGCTCAATTAGGAAGTGTAAACTAGTTGAGATATAAGACTTTTGGCGCCGCCAAGTATGCACTCAAATGATAGTTCTTGTGCATATCCTTATGTACATTAAAACATTATAAAATTGTTATTTGTATAAATCATAACCAATGTCAATAGTAATATTGTGTGGAATTTATGGATGTTTTTGGGAAACCTTTTTCAATTTTTTACTTAGCATTTACAACATTAATACTTCTACGGCTATAAATTTTTTTAAAAAAATTCAAAGTATTATTATTATTATTATTGTGGGGGAAAAAGTTCTAATTTGTACGTTGGGCCTTAAGCCCTATTTGCTAATGTTGATACGTTCAAAGAGGAGTAAATGACTGAAAAAGCCCCAGAATAGATAATCGCATAAGGAAAGGGTGGAGGGTTGAAGTCCGAGGAGGTTACCCTCCTCGGACTGGACAAATATCAGTCGAGCAAGCACCCGGGTGACTTAGGTGACCTTCCTGGAGTGTCCAATGATGAGGATATACTTCAGGCACGTACGAAGAGGATAAAAATACAGAAATATCTAAGGGAAAAGCTGCTACTACCACATTAAATACACTGCAGCAACTTTTCTGGCCGCATTTATGTGGAGAAGACCTCTGAATAGTGTAGTCTCAACCACCACCGTTCACAGAGAACCAGGGAAGATGCTTGATAAGACACATACTCGAGTATAGGTTTAGATGATGAACAAGTGTACGATGAAGATGACCTAAAAAAGTTTATATAATGTGAAAGACCCTCCATAAAGAGGGGATCGGAAAAATACAGTAGGGGAGAATAGAAAAAGAACTACTGTAGCACTAAACGTTGAACTATCTTTCAAAAATAGTGATTTGATTATTAATCCATCTCCTCAAACTTACATTTCATCCATAGTTACGTGTGGTTTCATACTCATTTACACTTGAAATCTTAGCTAACCGTTGTTTAATTCGCTAAAAGCCCAGTTCTTTCACCCATTCTTTATAAATTTATTATATTAGGCTCCTTGGGCTCATAACCCAACTCTTTTGAGCTTGGGTTATAAACCGTGACCCTACAATTGGCGCCGTCTGTGGGAAGAACTTGTGCTTCAGTGTAGTATAACGGTCATGACGGGATCAAGACCACACTAAACCAGTCCGCGCTAGGCGGAATCCGCCAACGTTCGTCAGCAAGATGAATTCCTCAATCTTGAGCGTGAAAAGGATCTGGACAATTATCAAGAAGGCAGCTTGCACACGGTCCACACAGGTGGAAGTAGTTTTCGAAGGAAGGGTCACGCGGTTCATGAGCAAGGTGATGAAAAAGTCATGCAACGAGAGATTAATGATTTAAAGAGGCAACTTCGTCGAGCACAACGAAAGCAATCCCCTCTCAGCTCTGATGTTTTTTCTAATGACGAAGAAGATACTATCTACAAACAACGGTCAAGAACTCCACCTAGCAAGTCTTTTTCCTGTAAGGAGGAGCATCTTCACAAAAGGAAACGCAAGAGTCCATCTCGTAAGGGAGTAAGAACTAATGTTATGTAGAAAGCCTTGAGCCAAATTTCTAAATCACCCTTTACACGAGGGATAGAAAAGGCAAAACTTCCCAGGCGTTTCCATCAGCCAACGTTTACCATGTATAATAGTCGAACGGATCCTGTAGAGCACGTAAGTCAGTTCAAACAGAAGATGGTTGTCCATTCTCAAGACGAGGCTTTGATGTGTAAAGTATTTCCATCCAGTTTGAAACCGATGCCGATGAGATGGTTTGATGGGCGAATGACAAATTCTATCAGTTTCTTCAAAAAACTCACCCAATCATTCTGTTCTCGCTTCATTACATGCAGTAGGATTCCTTAACCTCTAGACTCTTTACTGTCCATGTCAATGAGGGAAGGAGAGTCCGTGATGGCATATACTGAAAGGTACTGGGAGATGTTTAATGAGATTGATGGCGATTTTGTTGAGCTTGCTATTAGAACTTTCAAGGTTGGTCTCCCATTTGAGCATGGTTTGAGGAAATCTCTGACAGGTAAACTTGTCACCAGTTTATGTCAACTAATGGACTGAGTTTATAAGTACAAGAGGATTGAAGACAATCAACAACAACGAAAAGGGAAAGTTAAGGTTATCTCTCAAGAAAGGAGGGATTTTAGGTCGGATCGATACAACAATAACCAGTCGAGAAGGGATTATGCAGATCAATCAGGGTCTAACAGTACTCAGGTCATCGGTGCGGTATTCCGAGAGCCAATGCATCAAGTATTGGAGAAAATTAAAAATGAACTATTTTTTAAACGACCAAATAAGATGATGGGAAACCCCGAAAAGCGTAACCATAACCTCTATTGCCAATATCATCAGGATCATGAGCATACCACAGAAGATTGTAGGAGTTTGTGGGATCACTTGGACCAGCTCGTCCGAGAGGACAAATTGAAGCAGCTACTACATCATTCCAGTGGTTTAGGGAGTCAAGCCAACTTTGGGTCTCAAAGAGATATTCCTTCAAGACCCCCCTTAGGAACTATCAACGTTATCTTTATTGCACCAGGTAGAACAGGATCATGCCCGTCTAGGATAATGTCTGTAGCTCGTTTATCCTCAGGAGACATTAATCAGGATCCGAAGAGGGCTAGAATAGAACTGTTGTTGGTCATAGGCTTCTCGGAAGAAGATAAGATTGGAATCATTCAACCCCACGATGATGCCTTAGTGATCACTCTCCGAATTGTGGGATACGATGTGAAGAGGGTAATGGTGGATCAAGGTAGCACTGCCAATATAATGTATCCCGACCTTTATAAGGTGCTGAACTTAAAAGCCAAAGACCCGACCCTTTATAGTTCCCCCTTAATAAATTTTGAGGGGAAAATTATCATTCCAAAGGGTCAAATCAGGTTACCTATGCAGACTGGCTCAGAAGTAGTAGAAGTAGATTTCATCGTCGTTAATGCATACTCTCCTTACACAGCAATTGTTGCCAGACCTTGGTTTCATATCTTAGGAGCAGTTTCTTCCACTTTGCACCAGAAGGTTAAATATCCGTCCGAGGGTCAGATTAAAGAAATATTAGGAGATCAGTCTTTGGCAAGGCAGTGCTTGGTGGCTGCCATCCAGCATAAACCCAAGGCCGATCCTCGGCTCATAAAGAGAAAAGCTTGTAGCAGTTAAAACCCCTGGCATCATCCATCGATAAGCCAGCCGAGGATGCAAAATGTGAGGACTTGGTAAAGATTATTATAGGAGATGATCCAGAGAAGTTCTTTTAGATTGGATCCCAGCTGCCTCATCACGAGAGAGAAGATCTGATAGAATTCCTTAAAAGGAACATTGACGTTTTTGTCTGGAATGCTTATGAAGCCCCAAGAGTAGATCCAGAATTCATTTGTCACAATTTGAAAGTTAATCCATTAATCCCACCTAGGAAGCAGCCCCTTCGACGCCCATCCAAAGAATACGCTGAAGCAGTGCGAGAGGAAGTAACTAAGTTTAAGCAAGCTGGAGCCATCAAGGAAGTTTTTTTTATCCTGAATGGTTAGCAAATACTATAGTGTTAAAGAAGAAGAGTGGGAAGTGGTGAGTGTGTGTAGATTTCACGAACTTAAATAAAGCTTGCCCCAAAGATCTGTTCCCTATGCCCAAAATAGACTAGTTAGTAGATGCCACTGTTGGCCATCCCCGAATGAGCTTCTTGAATGCTTTTCAAGGTTATCATCAGATACCTCTGGCCTTGGACGATCAAGGGAAGACTGCTTTTGTTACCCCTGTCGGGAACTATCATTACAAAGTAATGCCATTCAGTTTGAAGAATGCAGGATCCACATATCAGAGAATGATGACAAGGATGTTTGAGTTACAATTCGGGAAGAACATCGAAGTCTACATAGATGATATGGTGGTGAAAAGTAAGATGATTTCGGAGTATTTGGGAAACCTTCAAACTATCTTTGAAATCCTTAGAAAGTACAAGTTGCGCTTAAATGCTTCCAAGTGCTCATTCGGCGTGGGGTCAGGATAATTCTTAGGCTATATGGTCACTCATAAGGGGATTGAAGTTAACCCCAATTAGATTAAAGTTATTAACAACTTGCAATCTCCTCGAAATCCCAAGGAAGTGCAAAAATTGACCGAAATGACCGCCGCTTTGAATAGATTCATATCTCGATCAGCAAACAGGTGTAGACCCTTCTTCCTATTGATCAACAAATGGAAAGATTTTGAGTGGACTGAAGAATGTGTCATAGCTTTCCAGCAGCTTAAAGATTATCTAGCTTGGCCACCGATCATGTCTAGTCCCGAGCTAGATGAAGTTCTGTTTGCCTACATTGCTGTGGCCCCTTATACTGTAAGTTTGGTACTAATACGAGTTGACTGTGGTGTACAATAGTCAGTTTATTATGTGAGTAAATCACTGCATGAAGCCGAGGTGCGTTATCTACCATTGGAGAAAGCTATCTTGGCAATAGTGCTTGGCACACATAAGCTGCCTCATTACTTCCAAGCTCATACAGTTGTTGTTCTTATTTAACTCCAGCTTAAAACCATACTCCGAAGTGCCGATTACACATGAAGGATAGCCAAATGGGGTACAATTCTAGGGGCTTTTGACATCAAATACATGCATCGTACCTCCAAAAAAAAAACAAGTTCTTGCAGATTTGGTGGCTGAATTCACCGAACACCCAATGGAAGAGTTGGAATCAGCAGAGAACATGGATGAAAAATTGGTTGCCATGATCTCCCAACATGGCCTTCCGGCCTGGGAATTATATGTTGATGGGGCATCGAATCAGAAGGGCTCAAGGATATGGCTAGTACTGATATCCCCTGAGAAGGTCATTGTTGAAAAATCTTTGAGATTGGACTTTTTGGCTTTGAACAATGAGGCTGATTATGAAGCTTTGTTGATGGGAATGGCCATGACTCCAAGAATGGGTGGAAAATCAGTAAAAGTTTTCTCGGACTCAAGGCTCGTCGTCGGCCAAGTAAAAGGGGAATTCGAAGCAAAAGATGAGAGAATGCAGGGGTACCTGAGTCAAGTTAAATGTCTATAGTCAGAGTTCGATTCTTTTGACTTGATGCATATCCCCAAAACTAGTAATGCACATGCTGATTCTTTAGCTATGCTTGCAACCTCCTCGGCAAAAGATTTGCCTCGAGTTATCCTTATTGAGGATTTGTACAAGCCCACAGAGACAAGAAGAGAGATAGCCTGAATTCATAAAATTAGAGCAGGGCCGAGTTGGATGGACTCTATAATTCAATTCTTGAGGGAAGATATTCTGCCTGAAGAAAGGATAGAATTTGACAAAATACGAAGGAAGGCCACAAGGTTCTAGCTATCCGAGAATCAGAAATTATACAAGCGGTCTTTTTCAAGACCCTATTTGTTATGTATTCACCCGGAGGTAACTGAGTCACTTTTAGAAGAGTTGTATGAAGGGATT
This sequence comes from Quercus phellos, assembly GCA_028566155.1. Lineage (NCBI taxonomy): Eukaryota > Viridiplantae > Streptophyta > Magnoliopsida > Fagales > Fagaceae > Quercus > Quercus phellos. The sequence continues at coordinate 8,592 of JAOWBE010138957.1, forward strand.
TGTAGAAGTCATACTGGTGGCAGATCCCTAGCACATAGAGCTATTACTCAAGGCAATTGGTGGCCAAATATGCAGAGGGAAGCTTAAGAATACGTCAAAAAGTGCAACCAGTGCCAGCGGTTTGCGCCGAGCATACACCAACCAGGTGGAATTCTTAATCCGCTATCTAACCCATGGCCATTTGCTCAATGGGGCTTGGACATTGTAGGACCATTTCCCAAAGCAGTGGGAAACAAGAAATATCTCCTGGTCGGCACAGATTATTTTACGAAGTAGGTTGAAGTGGAACCTCTAGCTAACATCAGGGACGTGGATGCAAAAAGATTCGTTTGGAAAAATATTGTCACTCAGTTTGGGGTTCCTCATGTGCTCATCTCAGACAACGGCCTTCAGTTCGGTAGCAAAATGTTTAGAAGATACTGTAGCGAGTTGGGGATTACGAATAAGTATTCTACCCCTGCCTATTCCCAAGGGAATGGACAAGCAGAAGCTGTTAATAAAATCATAGTAAACGGGCTGAAGAAAAGGCTAGATGATGCAAAGGGCAAATGGGTGGAAGAATTACCACATGTGCTCTGGACGTATAGAATTAAACCTCGTAGGTCTACTGGAGAAACCCCCTTTTCGATGACTTATGGAGCTGAGGCTGTTATCCCTTTGGAAACTGGCTTCCCAACGTCGAGAACCAGTTCATTCAATCCAAGTAACAATGATGAGCAACTAAAAAAGTGTTTGGACTTGCTTGAAGAGAAAAGGGAAAATGCGATGGTCCAGTTAGCCTATTACCAACAAAAGCTGAAGCAAGGTTATGATGCCAATGTAAAATTGAGACCTTTAACTCCCAGTGATCTGGTGTTACGTAAAGTTGTGGGCACTGCAAAGAATCCAGCTTGGGGAAAGTTATGACCAAATTGGGAAGGACCCTACCGTATCACCTTGGAAGCTGGCATTTGAGCTTATTTTCTAGAAGATTTGGACGAGCATGTAATACCACATCCTTGAAATGTAAACAACTTAAAGAGGTATTACTATTAATAAATATTTTCATGATCAATTTATTTGTTCGTTATATAAGAAGTTTATACTTTTTACTTTTTAATTCTCATAAGTGTTTAAACATAAATTCAATTATGTCTGAAGTCCTCGGACCAGATGATTTGGGTTAGTTAACACTTATTCGCAGTTTTCATAAGTATTTAAACATAAATTCAATCATGCCTGAAGTCCTCGGATTAGATGATTTGGGTTAGTTAACACTCATTCGCAATTCTCATAAGTGTTTAAACTTAAATTCAATCATGCCTAAAGTTCTCGGACCAGATGATTTGGGTTAGTTAACACTCATTCACAATTCTCATAAGTGTTTAAACTTAAATTCAATCATGCCTGAAGTCCTCGGACCAGATGATTTGGGTTAGCTAACACTCATTCGCAGTCCTCGAACTGAATGATTTGAATGGGTTAGCATCACAATGGCATGCTTATAGATATTTATATAACTTTTAAGTTGCGCTTGGACACCTTGGGCTATTTATTGGATTTGAATTAACTTGTAGTATTACCCTTGGTAAGACCGAGGTAAATTGCTCAATAACTTGCCTAAATTGTAGCAATGTTTATAAATATCCCATTAAAGTTACTTGCCTGTTTATAGGATGCGGTAGTGGATTTTGTTCAAGTGGCAAAAGATCATCATATTTTGACAATGAATCTCATAACACACATTATGAAGATGTATGAAACAAAAAAAAAAATGTCTTTATTGATAATAAAAAAAAGTGTGGTACATTCCTTCAAAAAAAAAAAAAAAAAAAAAAAAACAACGGAAAACATATAAAAATAATAAAAATCCCCTAGCCTAAGCTTTTGTCTTGGAGACCACTGGATCAATAGTTTGGCCGAGTTAAGGGGCAACAGTATCTAGGGCTTTCTCTGTGGGATCAAAAGAATTTTTCTTCTTATCCTGACCTTTACCCTTGCCCTTGAGAGTTTCAGTCTTTTTTCCTTGGCCACCATCTTGGTTGGAGTCTTTTGGAACTTCCAAGGGAGCAGGAGGGACTTGGTCCGCCTTTGACTGTGCAGATACCTGTGTGGCTTGTTTAGGGTGAGAGGAATCAGGACCTAGGAGCTCGTGAATTTCTGGATTGTAGTAAATGCTCTCAGGTCACCTCAAGTTAGAGCCTAAAGGGACCCCAGCAGCATCAAGGGCTTTACCCCAAGAGATGTTGCAGTAGTCCCTGCATACAGCAGAAAGTTCCTCTGTGAGTCTGGCTTAAGTCTCCTCCACCCCAAGCATGTAAGCAGCCTACTTCTCAGCCTCGGTTGCCTCATTAACCAGTTGGACAGCTTCCTTGGCCGTTCGAAGCTCTTCACGAAGCTCTGTCACCAGTTGCTTTTTTGTTGCCAGATTGATTTCAGTATAGTGCAACTGTTTACGTAGATCTTCAGCTTGCTTCTCAATAGTCTTAAGACCTGCTTCAGAGATGTCCCTCGCTCTAATTGCTTCCTTCAGTTGCTCGGCCAGTTTGTATTGGTTTTCTTTTAGGGCACCCAGCTCTACCTTGACCTCGAATCAAGCATCGAAGGCCGCCCTGGCTTCGTTGCGGGCATCTTTAACCCAATCCTCGGCCACATAAACCTATTGGGTAATCTATGTGACAAAATAAAAATTTTATTTTTAGTATAAAACACTGAGCAAAAACTTATGAAAATAGCCAAGTGTTTAGGTAGGGCAATATATCAAACTACTTACCATGGCCAGATCCCTTTTAGGGGATAGGAAGAGCTCATGTTGATTGAAGCGCCTGTAAGCCTCCATGTCTTTTGGAAAGAGGAGGGGCTGCTCCAAAGCCTCGGCAACATGACCTGCATGCCCCCCGTGGTAATGTCTAATGGAGGTATCCCAGGCAATGGGGACACCGTCCACCTCCAATTTAGGAGACCATATGCGCGATGGATGGCACACTTAAGCCACGGGAGGATCTTTTCGGCTTTCAACAGAGTTGGACCTCCTACTTCTTTGGTCCTGGGACATCCTCTGTTGTTTATTTCCCTTTAGAGGGCCTATCTCGCCCTCCTTATGAGCCTCTTGTTGTCTCTTTCTCTTAAGTTCAGGATTGGGCTTTAGCCCAAGATCAGCAGGAAGCTGAGGAGGGGGAGGAGGAGGGTTCATTAGGGGCTTGGACTTATTGGCTTCTTGGGGGGTAAGCGCCATGTTCCTCCCCTTCATAAGCTCTCTCAAACTTTTGCCAGATTTTGGATCCATTTCTTCAGCTTTGTTGTCTGAAGAGTCCTCCATGTAAGTGACTATAGGAGCAGGGGTTTGAATGCACGAGTACTCGTCAGTTTCTTTCTTGGCCTCCGATATAACAATGGCTTCTACTCCTTGTGGTTCTTCCTCTTCAAATTGGAACTAGTCAATTTCTTTCTCAAGCGAAGAAGAAGATGCAATTCCTTCCTCGGTTACAGCTTGTCCAAGAGGCATTTGTTGAATTGGCTAGGCGACCAAGGGAACACCTTGTGGGATTGGATGATCAACTGGCGGAAGGTCGTGTGGGGCTAAAAAGTGAGGCTGAGACATGTCTATACGAGCTAGACGATAGTCGTTTGCCTTAATAGCGTTGCCGACGTCCTGAAAGGATCTCGAAAGGGGTTTGTAGTCAAAACTAGATAGGCAGCTCGAAGTTGTCCGTCGTCGTTCACAAAAATTTGAGATCTCAATAGATAATTGAGCGCGGGTACGTTGATTAAGCTAATCCGAGGAGTTACTTGTTCTTTATCTGTTAAACAAAGGAAAACTAAATAGTTAGAAACTTGGAGTTCATTGTAAAAAAAAAAAAAAAAAAATCTTTTTGACATAGCAAAGCAAAGCCGAGGACGAATAACTTAAATCTAATGTTAGAAAACCTAAATCTAAGGTACCCTACCTAGCTCTCCTAGCTGGGTTGGACAAGGGAGACCGTCATGCCAAGGGTCTGATGTAATTAGGTAGTCATCCTTCATCCCCTTGTTAGACTTGGGAAGACACAAAATGAGCCTGACAACGTCGGACCGAGATTTAAGGTAAAATCTTGCCCCTTTTTGTTTATGACCCTCGTATAGGTGAACTATGTCGTGCCAGGTTAGCCCCAACCCTAAGTGTCAGTTTAGAGCGTCAATTGCTCCTAGAATCCTAAAGAAATTAGGTGCGCATTGTTGGGGGCAAAGCCTATGGTTACGTAAGTAGTCTCTTGTAATCCTACCCATGGGAAGAGTCATTCCTCCCTCTATGAAGGCTATCATGGGGACTGTGACTTCTCCCACCTCTCGGTCAAATGCTAATCCTTCCGAGGAACAGTATTGCAATGATATCTCCTGGGGTATGTGATATTTATCTTTGAATATTTCTATCAAAGCAAGGCTATCCATTAAATACTTAAATCTACCTATTTCGAATAAGTAGAAAAGAGAAAACGCTAAGGGTGATAACGAGGTAATAAGGAATGAGGGGCCGAGGAGACTGTCCGAGGAAATAAAGAAAAATTCGAAGAAGCTAGAACTTACATGAACTAAATCAGGAACTGATCTTTGAAATTCTTAAAAGGATTTTTGGAAATTTTTGAGGAAATAGGATGGATGATCTGATAATCGGTGTGAGTTTAAATGTTTGAGTGCGCTGGAGATTCTGAACTATGGTGAAGAAAAGAAAAGAACTCTCTCATCAGGCTTTATATAAGAGATTGAAAATGAGTGAGATTTATCCCGCCCAAATCTTGAAGGAAAATGTGGTCTGTTGGATCAAAAACCCTCCGTTGGATGCCAAAGACACAGTGCCGCCCAAGGTAATTAATGACGCTTCGCGAATTCCGAAGCGTCAAAAGCAATGGTGAAATGACTAAAATCACATTCCTACGTACTTAAATTTGGATATTTTTACAGTTTTAACCACAGTTACTGTGGCAAGTCAAAATTCTATTTTTTCTCCTCGGATAAAGGGAAAAAATTAAAATTTTGAAAGGCTATTGTGGGGGCAAAAGTTCAAATTTGTATGTTGGGCCTTAAACCCTATTTGCTAATGTGGATACGCCCGAGGAGAAGTAAATGACAGAAGAAGCCCCAAAATAGATAATTGCGTAAGGAAATGGTGGAGGGTTGAAGTCCGAGGAGGTTACCCTCCTCGGACCGGACAAATATCAGTCGAGCAAGCACCTGGGTGACTTAGGCGACCTTCCAAGAGCCTCCAATGATGAGGATAGACTTCAGGCATGTACGGAGAGGATAAGAATACAGAAATATCTAAGGAAAAAGTTGCTACCACCGCATTAAATGTACTGCAGCAACTTTTCTGGCCACATTTATGTGGAGAAGACCTTTGAACAGTGTAGTCTTAACCACCACCGTTCACAAAGAGTCAGGGAAGATGCTTGATAAGACACATATTCGAGTATAGGTTTAGATGATGAACAAGTGTACGATGGAGATGACCTAAAAAAGTTTATATAATGTGAAAGACCCTCGATAAAGAGGGGATCGGAAAAATACAGTAGGGGAGAATAGAAAAAGAACTATTGTAGCATTAAACATTGAACTATCTTTCAGAAATAGTGATTTGATTATTAATCCATCTCCTCGGACTTACATTTCATCCATAGTTACATGTGGTTTTATACTCGTTTACACTTGAAATCTTAGCTAACCGTTGTTCAATCCGTTAAAAGCCTAGTTCTTTCACTCACTCTCTACAAATTTATTGTATTGGGCTTATTGGGCTCATAACCCAACTCTTCTAGGCTTGGGTTACAAACCGTGACCCTACAATTATTATTTAAAAGCAAAACCATAATTCAAAGGTATAGCTATACCAATAACCAAATTTTAAAAAAAATTAAAAAAAAAACTATTAAATAAAAGGTAATATTGTAGTATAAATTCTTTTCAAAACTTTATATAGAAACTTGAGTTATTGTAAATCCTTTTTATTCAAATTATCACAACCAAAAGCTATAAGACACTTAAAATTATCCATGATAGCAGGGATCAAGGATCTCACTCAGGACGTTAATCCAATCAGAGTGAACCCACTCTGATACCACTTGTTTGTTTGTTTAGACCCCTATAAATCAAATTCGTTTAACCTAATTATTTAACCAAGTAGTGACTTAGGTTGATTTTTCATATCTAGGTTAAACTCATGCAATCATATTACTAAGTGCGAAAAAGTAAAGAAGACAATAATATGATGACCCAGGAAAACCAATGAAACCAACAGTTTCAAGGTAAAAAACCTGGGGAGGATTTAACCTAACTATCCTCAAAGTAAACAAATTCACTATTATAGAATGGAAGTTTACAATGGATTTTCTCCCTAAAATCTAAAGCTACCTCATGTAGAACTTACTCCCATGACCACGTCCAACTCTGAATCCACAGACTCTTCTATCTTGATTCTGCAACACACAAGCACCCCCGTTTGTGATTTTGAGATCTCACTCAGAGATTTTAGATCATCGTCAGTAGTTGACCCTTATGCAGCAACTTGTTTCCACCAGTTCTTGATTGTAGATCTCATTCTGGTAGATACTTATTGAGTTAGAAGGTTACAGAAACCTCTCAAATCTCATAGGAGTAACTCATAAGACTTCCAAGAGCTTCTAAAACGTAGTTAGGGTTTTCCTTTTATACCTTGAAGTGTTGAACTGAAACCCTACACGTTTTCGTGAGCTTTGGGCTTGATTTAAAATATGCAGAAAACAACTTTCGATCTGTTGAACCTTTCTTTTGATCAGTCGAGCTTCATAGAATCTGAACTCTTCTTTCTACAATTTAACTATTGAATCTTGACTTGAACAATCTTGAGCAATATCTAACACCTAAATTAGACATTTTTTTGTTCTTGGTTTGCCAACATACACAAGTTTAGAATCTAAACATTTATCCTAAATATTTAGAACCTAACAGAAGCACTCTCTCTCTCAATACAAAGCACAGGGATGAATACAAAGCTTGAGACTGCACCTAAAACAAGAAGTTTTCGCTTCTCTAAAATTGCTGCATCCTTCACACAGCCCTCTTCAAAGAGATCTCCCCCACTCGCATTTTGCCACTCCATTCCTTTACAATTTCTGCTACACCCAAATTGACTAGCCACATAAACCAAATAAGAGCATCAGAGATATATATATATATATATATATATATATATATTTATATAAATAATCAAGAGGAAACCAAAGTGAATAAAGATGGATGGGCTGCTGTACACACAATGATATGCGTTTAATATAGGCTTGAAACTAAAGCCCCGCATGAATGGTAAAGCCAAAATTTGACAGAACTCCAACTTAACTTGAATCAATCAAACCTGAAAAGCAAAAAATCCTCTGTCACCTTCATCACAGCCCCTATGGGTTATCTCAAATTGCAAACCCCAAATATTCAAAATATGAATATAACACAAAATCTAATAAATCTTCACCATAACTCAAATTCCGCCATGCAATCTTCTAGACAAGTTAATTAACAATTTTCTACTTGAACCAAAAAAAAAAAAAAAAAAAAAGAATTACAAATTTTGCCAAACTCTACAACCATTCTCCACAATTGAGAAATTTTTTGATCACCAAATTTAATCAAATTCTTGTACACCTTGTAAAGACTTCTCTCAAGCCACAAATGTTTAAATGCTAAATCAAAACTAAGCCCAACCAAAAGACCCATGTTCAAGTTATTTCCAAATATGCCAATAGGCTCCAAAAGCATTCAAAGATGGTCTTAAAACCAATTTAGTGGACAAACAAATGAACTAAATGCACATAATCCCAAAGTAACTCCAAATATGCCCATGCAAGCAAAATGCATCCTATTACGCTCAAACGCAATAGTTTTAGCTTCTTAATATCCTTTTGTACTTACTAATTTTGGAATTATGGTTTATTTAGTACCCACCTCTTTTCCCAAGACTTCATCCTTAAATCTAATCCAAGGTCAAAAACAAACAAACAATTCACCATGAATGCTTCTTGAGGTCATAAGTAATAAAAAAATCCAATTGAAGAAAAACTAAACAAGGTCAAAAACACGAATACAATGACCAAACCTTGAATAAATTTTTAGCTACAATCTCATGGCAGGAATTGACAAAAGTAAAAGATTTACTTTTAAAGATGGGCTTTAATTTTTTTTTTTTTCTTTTCTTTAAAATCCTTTTGTAGGTTAAAATAAATGTTGCTAGTTGTCGGGAAGTTACATGAGAGTTCTACACACCTAAAATTCTATCATCCAAATTCAAAAACTTTTTGGGTAGAAGAAAATTTTTGACAATTTCATACCACCCATTCATAAAAAAAATAAAATTAAAAAAAATTAAAAAAAAAAAAAAAAAAAAGCCAGGGCATTTTAAGTATGTCTTGATAGCTTGTCCAAGTCTAGCCATGTGTTTCATACAAATTTTTGTTTTTAAATAAGCAAATCATTTTTCATGAACTTGGATACAAATTGCATGCTCCTAGTGTTTTTGTATTCCAATCTTCTTACCCTTGGTTCACCTACACCCCAAACATCTATTGTAAAACTTGCGACAATTCTTGAGCTTAAAATATATATAGAAAAAATTACCAGGGCTATAAAAGGATCTCAATCAATCAAAGTAGGTAATTCATGCGCAATGCTTCCCATGCCTCCACTAGTGAACCTCTTCCCTCCATTGCTGCCTATTTAAATTAAGGCTCCCCATTGTAGTTCAGTTTTGCCTATTTCCTTGGCCTTATCTTTTGAGTTTCTTTCATTTCATTCCCGTTCGAAGAAACTTTCAATGCACAATTGTCTAGATGTACGGAATCCCTTTTTACATTGCCATAGGCCTAAACTAATTACTTTTGGCATGTTTTGGATAGTAACAAGGAGAGGGGAAGTCTTGTTTTTATTCCTGTCTTGTCAATGAGTTGTGTGGTCAGAAACAATGAAAGTAAGTGTGAAGATGCCTACGACATTGGCAGAGAGAGACACTTGAGATTCTCTAGAACTTGATACAACATCTCAAATAGCAATCTCAAATAAACATAATCAATAAGAACTGTAATAAAATGGAAGGAACCCAAAGAACGTACCATGATAAGTTTGAAGCCAGTGTTCTGATTGACCTTGACCAAATATGTTTCCCACACCTTGAGAGCTTTAGGACCACAAAAAAGAGAAAGAGCTTGGCTTCCATTTGGGTTGAAGAGCTTTGGTCAACAGGCATGGAGGCTCCGACAGTAAGATGGAGGCTTGGATGGGTCGAAGATGAACAATGAAGCTGCAGAAGATGAATAGTCATGTAAATTGTGGTTTTTGAAGTATTGGCCTCATAAGTATGTAAAACTTACGAAGCAAAATACCATACATGTGATATGTAAACACTTATGAGGCTTCATTCAAATTCCTAAGATCAATGAGCTCTCTTAATGTGATCATGCACAAAGGCTTTGTGAAAGGAGATTTCCAATTTAATAGCTTCTGATAAACTTGTTGCATGGTGGGACGAGATTGTGGACTGGTGTGTAAGCATGTTAATGCTATCTTTGCAACTAAAACCACCTTCTCTGCAACTCTATTTGTAGGATGTGCAAGACGTTGATCCAATATATCTTCTAGTAGCACATCATGGGACGATAATGAAAATGATGAGATCAAATCACCCGGATGGCTTCCAATAATTACTTCCAATGCGACTACTCCAAAGCTGTAAACGTCACACTTTTCACTTACTTCCATTGTATATGCATGCTCTGAAAGTAAAATATCAAAGTTATATTCTACTTTCACCATGTAATTCAACTTACCACACAATCTTTTGGTTGTGGTACATGTACTTCTTAAATTTATACAAATTCGTAATATTTGCTAACATATATATTCATATAGGAACAACTCTGCAAGTTAAGCTGAAAGTACTAAACTCTTGAAAATATTAGAATTTTGGAATTAGGTGGGGGAGGTAACTTCTAAGGGAATTACTAGCTGATGCTAAAATTTTTAAAGGCAGGGGTGGGTCTCCATGTCATCTTAAAAACTTTGCATTGAACCTAGGCCGTATAAGAAATAATTATCCAGTTTGAAAGAATTGTACAATTAGATAACAAAGCTTCACGAAGTAAAATGTGATTCTTTAACACAATTAACTTCATCTAAAAGGATTCCAAAAAAAAAAGAAAAAAGGGAAAGTGACTTAGTCAAATAGATAAAAATCTTAACTAAATTTAAACATAACCTTTTTTTATTTATTGTAATTGTGATTATGATCACAAACAAAAAAGAATGAAGAGACTGTATAAAATATCATAGATTGTGACTACCAAATTCCTTAATGCCAATCAAGATGCTACAAAAAATAAATTTTTCGTCAATAAATAAGCAGAATACTCTAATTATTAATTGAACCTCTGAAACATAATTAATAATCGAACCTATTAGCTAAAATTGTGACAACTATACATCACATTATGTAGTGCGACGAATTTCTATAAGGCCTCTTTGAAGGCAAACAATGCCAATTGAAATAACATTAATACGAACATAGTTATCAAAAAGTGAATTGTATCATAAATCGAATTTTGATTTTTTATATTGTGTATCGTAAGTTACACGAACACCCAATAAAATTATATATAAAAACAATTATATATATTTATATATATATAAGGTATATTCATTATAAATTTGGAATATATTCAATTAATAACCAATTTAATGGTTACTTTTTTTTTTATAGAAATTTAATGATTATTTACATAATAATATTTAACAAAACTAACTAAATAAATCAAATTAACTATATAACATACACATTCAAATTGATTAAACTCAGAAGTAATAATACATGATGTATGAGCCAAAATAATAATTTTTTTTCATCATCTTGCATAATCAATTCCATCTAAGTCAATGTTATTATCATGTTCATCATCTTGCAAAATTATTTTTTCATTGACATTTTCTTCATTATTATCAACATTTTCTATATTTTGTTTTATTCTAATAAATTTTTCTTTATATTTTTTTCTTGGCATTCTAACTTTTATACTTATAAAAATAATAAATAATTATATTTTTATTTATTGCATTATTCGTAGCATAGAAAAAAAATTTGCAAATATGAAAGTGAATTTTCATATGTATAGTCCAAATTTTGTAGGAGAAAGAGAAGAAGGGAAAAAGACTCATGGACATGTTATTTTATTAGACTCAATTAAATTTCCCAATAATGTTTTGTTTAAAAAAAGTCTAAGAACTTGTTTTCCCAATAACTGTGTTAAAAAAAATCTAACAAGTTGTTTAAATCAAATAAAACCACAAATTTTAACCCAAAAAAAAACTCAATTTAAACCCACATTTCTATACATCATACGTAAGATTCACTGATACTATACGATTTATACAATACACACCTATGTATCAAACGATTTATTAACACTTATGATACGAAATTTTTCGTACACGATACAATACATATCGTATGATACTGACAACTATGAATATAGTTAGAGACACAAGATTTCACATAATTAGTGATTTAAAATACTATGACAATTCATGAACACTTACGATACAAAATGTTTTGTACATGATACGATACACATTGTACGATACATATTGCGTATCATATGATATTGACAACGATGAATACAACTAGAGACACAATATTTTACATAATTAGTGATTTAAAATGCTATAATTGGTACTAAAAAAAGCAGTGTTAGAAAGTCTATGTAAAAGCTAAAAGCCTTGTAGCTGAACTAACATCTTCTAATTTTTCCAACTAAAACGCCTTGCGTTCAAATTCCCCCATCCTTGATTATCAATTTATCTAAAGTAAGAAAAGAAGAAGAAATTCTATGTATAAGTGATGTTACTTCAATCATAACTTGTCATATTAGCAATTGTGAAAATTTTAATGTTGCCAACATTACTTAAATAACATACCTGGAGCAATGTATCCAAAAGTACCAACAAGCGAAGTCCAATAAGATGTGTCAGCACTCATAATCCTAGCTGTGCCAAAGTCAGAGACATGAGATTCATATTCTGAATCTAGTAGAACATTCTTGCTTGATATATCATGATGAATTATTGGATTGGAGCAGTCATGATGCATATAAGACAGAGCACTTGCCACACCTTTAATAACATTTACCCTTTTGACCCAATCAAAATCCATTGCTAATTCATCATTGTTTAGTATCTTTTCCAAGCTCCCACCTTCCAAGAATTGATAAACTATAAGCAAGTGTCGTGGATTTGAGCAAAAACCATAAAGCTTTACAATGTTGCGGTGTCGTATTTCAGTTAGACTACATATCTCACTAGTGAAAACTTTTAGATTGACCACACTATCTTCTGAGAGTGGGTGAAGTTTCTTTATAGCAACAACTTGACCTATAGACAATTCAGCTTTATAAACAATTCCATGGCCACCTACACCAATAATATGTTTGTCATCAAAATCCTCCGTTGCTTCAATAATTTTTTCATAAACCATTTTCCCATCATAGCTCCATACTGCAAACATATTTTGATGTTTTTCTTCTTTTGGCTTAATTTCTGTCTTCTTCTTTCTTGAGCAAAAATAGATTGTAATTCCAACAATGATAAATATTAGAAAGACAACACCCAAAAACACTAAAATTAGTTTCATAACTTTATTCCTCTTTTTGACATGTGGATTATGGCTAATTGTAGAGGGGCAAGCCTTCAAACCTGTGGCATTGCCACACAAGCCCTTGTTATTTCTAAATGCTTCTACCGGTGCCTCATGAAATGCTTTAGTATTGGGAATAGGACCCTTTAGTTGATTGTATGACAAATCAATGACTATTAAGCTTAACATTTGATCAAAACTAGATGGAATGGAGCTAGAGAGCGCATTGTGTGAAAGATTAAAAATCTCTAATGCTTTCAAATCACCAAGTTCTTGCGGTATCTCTCCTATTAGAACATTTTGGCTAAGATCAAGATATTGGAGAAAGTGCAAATTGCCAATTTCTGGTGGGATATGTTTGCTTAAGTAATTGTTGCTCAAATTTAAGACCCACAACTTTTTACAGTTCCCTAATTTTGGAATTAGGCCACTTAGATGATTTTTGGCAAGATTAAGTCGCTCCAGATTTGATTGCATCCCTAAAGTGTAAGGAATGTACCCAGAAATTTTGTTGTTGTCTAGATATAGGTCAACCAAAAAATTTAGCTTACCTAGCTCCTTTGGGATCTCCCCATCTAGTTGATTTGAAGAGAGGTCAAGCACATGTAATTGAATTGCTTCACCAAGCTTCGGAGATATTCTACCTGAAATATCATTGTTAGAGATTTTTAGGCTTGTTAAGTTTTGACATTGCCCCCAATTCGTTGAAAGCTCACCATAAAATTTATTATTACTCAAATCCATGTATTCTAAGCGAGGGTATACACCAAAAATTTCACTTATATTTCCAGTAAAATGATTTCCACTAAGGCGTGCTCTAACCAAGCTGGTGCAATTTCTTAAGGATTTTGGTATTGAGCCAATAAAATAATTCTCTTCTACAGTGAAGTGCTCAAGCAATCCACCATGGCACACATTTTCTGGTAAGTGACCAGTAAATTTGTTTTCCGATAATTCAAACTCCTTCAATTGAGTAAAATTGTTCTGTTAAGAAGAAATCAAGTTGCTTAACTTATTAGAGAAAAATCTAAAACAAGTGAGTTTAGTTAAGTTTCCAATAGAAGAAAGAAATATGCATACGAGATTGTTAAATGATAACTCAAGATTATTTGAAGAACTTACCATTCCAAATTCTCGAGGGATGAAACCAGAAAGTTGGTTTGTCTGAAGATATAGAACGATTAGTTTGCTTAAGTTTCCAAATGAAGGAGGGATGACACCGATGAGATTGTTTAATCCTAAATCAAGCTCAGAAAGAGAACTTAGCATTCCTAATTCTTGAGGGATTGAACCAGAAAGTTGGTTCTTATAAAGATACAAAATTTTTAGGTAGCTTAAGTTTCCTAAAGAAGCAGGGATGGTACCATAGAGATGGTTATACTGAAGACCTAGATGAGTTAGGTTGCTTAAGTTCCCAAGAAAAGTAGGGATGACATCTATGAGATTATTTGATGATAACCAAAGGAAATTTATAGAACTTAGCATTCCCAATTCTTGAGGGATTGAACCAGAAAGTTTGTTCCCATCAAGAAACAGATCTGTTAGGTGGCTTAAGTTTCCAAGAGAAACAGGAATGGTACCTGTGAGACTATTTATTGATAACTCAAGGTTAGTCAAAGAACTTAACATTCCTAATTCTTGAGGGATGGAACCAGAAAGTTGGTTTTCAAAAAGATATAAAGTGGTCAATTTGCTCAAGTTTCCAAGAGAAGTAGGGATGGAACCTGAAAGTTGGTTCATATGAAGATATAAAGTGGTTAGGTTGCTTAAGTTTCCAAGAGAAGCATGGATGACACCAGTGAGATTGTTTCTTGATAACTCAAGGTCGGTCAAAGAACTTAGCATTCCTAATTCTTGAGGGATGGAACCAGAAAGTTGGTTTTCAAAAAGATATAAAGTGGTCAGTTTCCTCAAGCTTCCAAGAGAAGCGGGAATGGTACCTGTGAGACTGTTTGTTGTTAACTCAAGCTTAGTCAAAGAACTTAGCATTCCTAATTCTTGAGGGATGGAACTTGAAAGTTGGTTCGTATGAAGATATAAGGTGGTTAGGTTGCTTAAGTTTCCAAGAGAAGCAGGGATGACACCCGTGAGATTGTTTGTTGATAATGCAAGACCTGTCAGAGAACTTAGCATTCCTAATTCTTGAGGGATGGAACCAGAAAGTTGATTCATATGGAGATATAGAGTGGTTAGGTTGCATAAGTTTCCAAGAGAAACAGGGATGAAACCTGTGAGATTATTTGATGATAAATCAAGTTGACTCAAAGAAGTTAACCCTCCTAATTCTTGAGGGATAAGGCCACTCATACGATTTGCAGCAAGGTAAAAGACGTGAAGACTTATCAATTTGCCTATTTTGGAAGGAATTCTCCCAATGAATTGATTATAAGAAAGGTTTAGAATCGAGAGTTTAGAGAGGTGAACAATATTTGAAGGGATGGTTCCAAATAGTGAGTTGTAAGAAAGGTCAACACTGAGTAGATTGGGGAAGGATTGAAAGCTTAGATTGTGAAGTGTACCTTTCAAACTGTGACTTGAAAGATTTAGATGGGTGATGCTTCCAGACTTGTCGCAATTTATTCCGATCCAGTTGCAAGGATTGCTTCCAGCCCAAGAGGACAAGAAAGACTGGCTTTTACTGTGAAGGTTGGTTTTCCATTTTAGAAGAGCCTTTGCTTCCTTTCTTTCTTCTGCTACCTTAACCTTGTTGTTAGTGTAAACGAAAGGAGAAGTTACAGAGGAAACAGAAGCAGTGGATGTGCAAATGAAATCAAGGATGATGACAACAAGGAGGAAGAAGACTAGAGATGAAATGAATTGGTTGAAGAGCGGTTTGTTTGAAAGGAATGTCATTATGTCGGTGGATGAAGGATGAACTTTTACACTATGGTTGGGGTAGTGGATGAATGATTTCAAATGGATTGAGAAGTATTTATAGAAGGGATTGGAATATTTGGTTGGCTAACTTTTTGGTTAAATATATTTAGAGGAATCCTCTTACGTGTTCGATTATTATCTAGGTGTGCTTTACTGCTTTTATCATATAACCGTTGAGTCAACTAAAATGATCATGTGACAATTAAATACGTTTTGTGATCTAAAAATATTCATGGATATATATATTAACTAAATTGTACTTAAAAACCTCATTTACCAGATGATTATTGCTTACTTTTCCATACAGACCGTACTAATAAATTGAAGTGAGTAGAAACAATATTAACTATTGCTTACTTTTCCATGTAGACCATACTAGGGAAATTTAGTCCTCTCTAATGCATGACTAAGTCTCCTTTACCCAAATACACGGCCAATTTAGTCCTTCCGCACTTATGTATGACCAAGTCAAGTCCTTCCCCCAAATACGCAGCCAGTTGGTTCTTCCCCTAAATGGCTATTTATACTATTTATACACACATGTAAAATTAAAATTATTTTTTACATTTTTTTTCTCACAATTCTAACATGACAGACAGTAAGTGTTTTTCTATTACTTATGCATAGACTTATCATTTTTTTTTCTCTACTACTTACATCTCTACCACATTACTGTTTTGGCAAAAAAAATTGTGAAATAATTTGTGTATTTTCCCTAAAGAATAGTGTTTTGGGTTATATGATTAATGTCAACTTTCTTTTTTTTCGCACACTTTGCAAGTGGCAGACAATTAATTAGGCTTTCAATTGGTTTGCCTACCATGATTACTAATGCAATGTGGCATTGTTTGGGTCCAAATCCTATCTGGATCTGGATATCAATCAATTTGTTAGCTTGTCTGACTACATCAACTTGTCAAAGTTTTGGGTTAACATGTGGCATTATTTTATTAAAATCGATAACATTTAAATTACTTACAACAAGGTTAACAGGATCCCCAAATTGCCTAAAATTGAATGTTACCTAGCTCAACTCTTATTCTGAATAGTTTAAACTGTCTTTGACTCTGTTTATAGACGTTGTGTGTAGTTGTGTATATAATTATGTATGTATTTATTTATTTATAGGTTTATAAACATATGATTTAAAATATACATATTTTATAAGTCTTAAGTACAATTATTGAATTAACACATGCAGGCTTAGTAGTACGTAGATGCTTATCCAATGCACTGGCATCACTAGGTTCTCATCAATTGTTGTACTATGACAGAAAGGAGATAGAACTGACAATTGAGATTGCTTAAGTCATAAATGAGTTCTCCAAGACAGTTAGAAGATGCCTTGCAAAGAACTTCTTTAGAGTACATGATTAGAGCATCCACAGGTGGAGCCAATTTTTTAGCTTTTTAGTACTATAAAAAGTCATTTTATCTATTTTACCTTCTCACATCCAACAGCAATGGTTTTATTTTAACTTTTTACACAATAAAATAATATAAACATTACAATAAAATAAAATTTCATTCAACTATCAAAACACAACCACAACCACCATCAAAGCCATAGAAATCACTACACAGAGACACAAAGAGAGGAAAAGTAGTGTGAACGCAAAATGAAATGCATAGAAATCATAGA
>JAOWBE010138957.1:25862-36009 GCA_028566155.1 Quercus phellos
GAGGAAAAGTAATGTGAACGCAAAATAAAATGTAGAAGAAAGAATAAAAAATAAGAAAAATTGTGTGAACGCAAAATGAAATGCATAGAAATTATTGCGACACGGAGAGAGGAAAAGTAATGTGAACGCAAAATAAAATGTAGAAGAAAGAATAAAAAATAAGAAAAATTGTGTGAACGCAAAATAAAAAATATATTTTTTAACCTTTCAGCTACACTGCACAGCCAAAAATAGCTATTCACTGTAGCTGTGGAGTCAAAAAATATTGCTTTGGCTCCACTATTGTAGGGTACATCTTGAGTTTTAGTGATGCTAAAAATAGCTATGTAGTTATTTAGTGCCACTATTGTGAGTGTTCTAACCTCAAAAAATAGATTAGGGACCAAGCATGCCTTGGCATGAATGTGATTTTAGTCATTTTGACTTTCAATTTCTGATATTGTTGAATTTCATTAATCCGAATTCTCTTATTGAAATTGCTTTGGACATAGTTTGTGCAATTAAAACCATATGTAGTTGGAAGTATGTAAAGGCGAGACACACGGCTAGGTGCCAGTATTGGCCCATGCTTGGGCTAGCTCCACTTGCACTTACATGCTTATGAACAAAAAGTAATTTCTTACCTAGTTTTGGAGCAGTGTTTGGGCTCTTACCTATGGTAGGTCTCACATGTGAGGTCCACTTCCTTTATAAGAGCCTGAAGAGTGCTCTATTCAGACAAATTAAAAACACTAGGATTCACTAATGATATATTCTATTGGTTAATAGAGAGGTTCCTCTCATTTGGGGCCTTAGACATTGCCTTAGTGGGCTAGTGATTTAGCTGACCTTCACAGTCATTTATGTTTGTCTTTCTTAGCTAGATTTTGGAAGCGTTTTCATTCAAGCACCTTAAGAAATATGGGCTACATGTTCTTATGTATAATTTTTTTTTTTTTAAGAGAAAATTATGTATAAAAAATTTGGAAAGACGCTTTATATTTTATTGACATAGGAGGTCAATTATTACGGGTCACTTTTATAAATTTCGGTACCATTAATAACTAATAATTATATATATAGTACATCTGAAGTATTTGGGATAAAAATTAAAAATATTTTATTTCAATATATTAAACGGTCTGCGAAACCAAATTTAAACTTTGTGACTTTGGATTGAGAGGTTTAGAGGATGGAAAATATTTATAATTTCCACCACGTATTAGGTTTTGAGGATAGATAAAGAGTAAATTGTTATTATGCCCTCAGTATAAAAAAGTGAAAAGACGAAAAGATTGAAGGAAAATTTTGAAATTTTCTTCTCAATGCTATTATTTTTCCACCCATTTTCTTTTTAATTTGGATTAAAAATGGTAGGTCATGATGAAAATTCCAATCACCTCTTTTTCTTTTCTCTCATTTTTCATGCTAATCAATGAAAAATCTCATTATTCTTTCCATTTTTTTTTTCTATTTTTCATTATCTCCCTTTCCACCCTACCAAACACAGCATACAAGTGATTGTCAAAAAGGCACCAACTATGATGAATGCTTTTGTTCTTATTTTCTCCCGTATGATTTGTTAGAGAAAACTTACAACCATTGCTTTAATTTTAATCAGTGTCTCTATTTCTGCCACTAACTACCATACTGCTTGTAGTCTAATTCACTTTTTAGAGAATGCAACTTCATTGGAAGCCAAGAAGATTGGTCGTTCAATATTAAAAAGTATCGAATAATATACGATAAAAAAAAGTAGGTACACTTTTTTTTCCCTTCTTTTCTCCTTTTTCTTTTTTTTTCTTTCTTTTTTTTTTTTTGACCGGCCCCCTCTTCTTTTCACACAACTTTTCTTCTTTTATGTGAAAATGTATTTATAATTGTATAGTGGTGATAACAGGACAAGGGGTAGGTAGGTAAGGATAGGTTGTTTGCAAGAGTGGTTTTAGGACTGAAAACTATTTCACTTTTTTTCTTTTTTTTTTTTTTTTCATAATTCTAACGTGGCAGACTATAAGAATTTTCCTATCACTTTTACCATTTTTTTTTTCTCCACTACTTACACTTTATCACATTACAGTTTTGACAAAGAAATTGTGAAATAGTTTATGCTTTTTCACTAAAGAACAGTGTTTTGGCAGTGGTAAACAATTAATTAGGTTTTCAATTGGTTTGGCTACTTAAATTAACCATGATTACTAACTTAACAAGGCATTGTTTGGGTCAGTGGCAAAGTCAGAAAGTTTTCTTTGAGTGAGGCCACAATTACCCTAAACTATATATCTAAACAACACAAAACTCAAGAAGAAGAAAAATGTTCGTATCGTTATCATTTATATGTAAAATGTTTTGAAGAATTCTTTTTATGTTTTATGTTTCTATTTATTTATTTTTTAGATATAAAAGAATACTATGTCATTGTATATTATTTACTCTATAATTTATAAGTTATATGAATATTAAATAAAACACAGTTTTTTTTTGACAATTAGCTAGCAGCCAAAGATTGTAATTAAATCAATTATAAATTGTAGATATGTAGTTAAAACATGAAAATTACATGGAATAAAGGAAAAAAAACATTACACTTGGAAAGACATTATTACATTTTACACACCAAATAAAATAAAAGAAAAAACTAATACTATTTAAAGAATTATTACTTAATTATTTGTTTATTATGCTTACACTAAAAAGTATTTAGACATTTAATAACAAATTGAGGGGGGCAAGTTGTATTTTCCCAAGGAGATACTTGTAAATATAATTACATCATATAGTAAAATAGATATTTTTCAAAATGTTTGAGGGGGCCTTGTCCCCCTCTAGTCCCTTTGATCCTCCGCCACTGATTTGGGTCCAAACCCTATCTGGTTTTGGATATCGATCAATTTGTTAACTTGTTTGGTTACATCAACTTGTCAAATGTTAAGAAAATATTTTATGTAATTTGCTAATCTTTTGACAAAACGCACTTTACTTGTAATTTGGTAGATCTAGAATGGGTTTAGTACTTCAAGAAACATGTTGTTCAAGCCAAGTATTAAAGCCATGAAGATTGAATCAAGAAACAAGTGAAGAAAAGCTATTCATTAAAGTTGGACAGAAGCTGGATAGATTCTTAACAGAAGCTCAACAAAAGCTCGACAAAAATAGCTATTAAGACTTAATGAAGAAAAGCTGTTCATTAAAGCTTGATAGAAGCTGGACAGAAGCTAGACAGAAGCTGGACAGATTCTCGACAAAAGCTTGATAAAAGCTCAATAGAAATATCTATCGAGATCTACGAAATTAGAATTTCTAAATCTAATTTTCGGCCCATGCTGACATGTATGTGTAGGATTTCTTTTCTCACAATCCTAGACATATATAAGGGTTATTTTAGAGGCCGTCACATAAGAGAATACAAGGTGAACACATGCAAAAAGTGACCGAGTGCCTTATTCTCTCTTAAAGAAGCTACTGCATCTTTGCGCCTTAGGGTTTTGTAACCAAGTGCTTCTTGATCTTCATTGTTGATGAAGTGAAGAATTTTGCAGCCAACAATCTTCTTCAAGTTGGTGAGTTAGTCACGTACTGGGAGCCGTGTATCATTGATTAGTCACATACTGAGATCCGTGCAAAAGGGTGGCGTTTATATACTGAAGAGTTTAGAGGTTTTAAAGCGGTAGAAGGTTTCTGCTGTAAGTTCATCTACGGGAATTGTAGAGTCTAGGGACAAAAGTTTTGTACTAGATCTGAAACTTCTCTTTATTATAGTAGATTGCTTTTCGGGAAGGTTTCCCCCTGGGTTTTTACTGTGAATATAGTTTGTTTCATTGGTTTTCCTAGGTTATCATATCTTGCCTTATTTACTTTTTCTGTTGCATGATATTGACATGATGTTGATGTTTGTTTGTTTTAACAAGAATTATTCATGATAAATCTAATTAACAACTTAGGTTTAAAACTTATTAATTCTATTAACTGGGATTTAAATTTCCTAACAAGTGCTATCAAAGTGGGTACACTCTGATTGGATCAATTTCTTAAGTGTGATCCATGACCCCCATTGTCATGGATCGTGTACAATCTCTTTTGATTCCTCCTTTATTTAATGGCACTAATTATGCATACTGGAAAGTTCGTATGAAATTTTTTTGCAAGCTCTAGGTGAAAAAGTATGGTAAGCTGTTGAAGTTGGCTAGATTAAGCTAAAGGAAGCGCTAGTGGATTGGAATGAAGCAACAATCAATGCAACAAATTTCAACAATAGGACCTTGAATGCTTTGTTTAGTGGGGTGATCAATGAGGAATTCAAGAAAATACCATCCACGGAAGTTGCCAAGGAAGCATGGACCATTCTTGAGACCACCTATGAAGGTACCAAGGTAGTAAAGACTGTGAAACTTCAAAGACTCACTAGTAGTTTTGAAGAAATTAGGATGGAGGAGGATGAGACCTTTGATGAGTTCTATGCTAAACTCAAGGATATTGTGAATTCATCCTTCAACCTTGGAGAATCTATAGCAAAATCCAAAATTACTAGGAAAATCCTTAGGTCCTTTCCAGAAAGATTCCATGCCAAGATCACTGCCATTGAAGAAGTGAAGGACATTGATCAAATTCCTTTGACTAATCTTGTAGGAAACTTTCGAACCTATGAGATGGGATTAGGTTTAATGGGAAAATGTGGAAAGAGTAGAAACTTGGCTCTTAAGGGTATAGAGGAAGAGATTGATGACTCTAAAGATGAAGATGAAAGCAAAGATGAAAATGAAGATGATGATGAGGATGAGGATCTAACCTTCATAGCTAATGAGATTATCAAGCTTCTTCAATTTAGGAAAAAGGATAAGGACAAACCTCTTAGGAAGTCTAAATCCTCTAGGAAGGGTAAGAGTGAGAAACCCCTTATCTAGTGCCATAAGTGCAAAGGTTTTGGTCATATAAGGATAAACTGCCCAAACTACCTTATGAAGGAAAAGACCAAGAAGTCAAAAGATAAAGGGTTGGTTGCTACCTGGAGTGATCTTTCTGATGAGTATGAGGATGAATGTGGTCACTTTATGGCTTTTTCTGCCACAACTGATAAGGTGATTGTGGAAAGTGTTAGTGACAGTGAGGATTCTTCTAATGATGAAGTACCCAAGAAGTTGACCCTTTAGGAAGCTTATGATAAGCTATGCACTGAATTTATAAAATCTGAAAAGACTTCTCATCTTTGTAGAAAAGAACTTAATGAGGTAAAAACTGAAAAAGCTAAACTGTTAGTCAAACTAGATGAGACTACAAAGTTAATTGAGACTCTTGTTGTGGAAAACACCTCATTAGAAGAGAATGTCAAGAATCTCGAGGTTGAGCTTAGTCAAGCTAGAACTTAAATAGAGAAGATGTCTAGTGGAAAGCTAATGAGGTATTGAGTGCTCAAAAGCCTAGTTTTGATAAGACTGGCTTAGGATATGTTGTTTCCTCCGACCCCTCATTTTCCACGGCTTCTGGATCAAACACTGTCTTTGTACCCCATCTGAGAAATGTGATAAATGTATGAAATCCAAAAATGATATGGCTAATTCTAAATCCTCTATTAGACATCATGTTTGTCACCATTGTGGTGTTTCTGGACACATTCATCCTAATTGCTTTAAGTTGTTTCCTTAAAAGCAATGGTCCAAATAGTCACAAGTTTCCTCTCAAGGACCTATACCTTTGTTTGGAAAGTTATTAAAAGCTTTGAGCTTTTTAACTCAATTTTAGGAGAATTCTAATTCTTCTATGTCCTTTAGTAGACATACTAAGACATGTGCCTTTTTATCTTCAGGGCCAAAGACTCGTCCTGTGTGGGTAAGAAAGTAGCCTAAGACCTAATTGTCTTTTCTGTTTGTCCTCTACTTTAATTCTTTCTATCTATAGTAGGATTCTTTTTGGTTGATTTCTTATCTGTTTTTGGAATCATGCTTTCATGCATCTGCATCTATCTTCATACTTTCATGTTGATTGTCTGTTTTTGGTTGGTTGTTTAGCCTTTATTTTTTTTTTTTTTTCAAAATCAAAAAAAAGTTAAAAAAAAATACAAAAATAGTGTGTGTTTGTGTATATTGATACTTGTGTACCTTGGATGGCCATTGAAATAAAATTTTCTAAATTTTGTATCTTTTGTAACTTAGATGAGTATTTCAATGTACAACTAAGCAAGTGAGCTTTGTGGCTTGTGTTTGTGATGAGTACAATTAAGTAATCTCTTGTACTTAACACTGATATCACTCTTTTTGATGAGAATGACTAAAAAATCCTAAGAGAAAGGCATATATAACCATCCCACCAATCATGTATGACATCTGTATGTTTTGGCATAGCAAAATTGTGATGTTTAAAGCTTAACATAATTGGGTATTTATTCTCTCTCTTAATATGCCCATGCATGATATGCTCAAAAGAAAAAATATGCAAAGAAAAATAAAGTAAAAAAGAATCAAAATGCTTTTAAATATGGTTGCAAGCGTGTTTCTAGGAGATATGGGAGTTATAGGATGTACCTCAAAGGTGATGTCCCCATCAAGTAGTTATGATTGTGTGTGAGTTAAATTTATTTTCTCATATCTCAAATCATCATAACATGAGACACCTATGCACTCTTGTGATGTTTTTCACACACAACACGCAAAATCCTTTGCTACTTTTGATACATGTGTAGGTGCAACGTGATTTGGCCATCACAAGGAATACATGTGTTAATGTATACTCACTAAACTGTCATAACTTGTTTTTGAAATATAAAATTGGTTAGACTTGTTTAGTGTGTGTGTGTGTGTGTGTGTTTTGGATCTTGAATGCTTTGCATTTTGCTGTTGAGAGATGTTTTGAGAGCTTAATATGTTGATTGGATCTAAGGTTGAGTAGCTTGTTTGTTGCATTCATCTCTTTGTGTTTTTCCTCTATTTGAAAAACATGTTTTTATCAAGCTCGATAGTTTCTCGATAGATTCACATTTAACGAGCCCCTTTTTCTTCTTCTCTCAACAGAAGTTAACGATTTCGATCTATCAAGATATCTAGAGTTCTTCTCGATAGCTTCTCGATCCATCGAGAAACTTTCTTTCTGGCTGATAGATCCTTAACAGATTCTCAATCCATTGAGGTTGGCTTTTGCTTAATAGCTACTCGACAGTTTCTTGATCTATCGAAGACCCTCTTGTATGTATTATTTTTCACATGTTTTGCATCTTTCTATTATCTTGTCATCCATAGCATCTTGTTTCATTACATTCATGCATTTATATGGATTCCTTGTGGCCCCTTGATCATCTTAGATCATCTTTATGTTTCTCAGGTGAAGTTTTATAGCTTCTTGTACCCTTTGTCAATCATGAAGAAAAGGGGGAGAAAATGTGGCTTTTTTTTAAAGATTCTACATGTTAGGGGGAGAAATACATGCCTTTGTAAGAGGGAGTTGTGTTTCATCTTATTAGGGGGAGTGCTTACCTCCTTGTTGTTTTAGGAGCTTCTTGTACACCGGTCTTGTGACCATTTTTACATACATTGTGCTTATCTTTGAGATATATATATATATATATATGATGATGATGATGATGATGTATGTCTTCTTCACCTACCTCTATATGTGTTGTTTCTTTTCTCTCTTTATACACATGTTTCTTTATGTATACAATCTTTTATTTTTGTTTTACACTAAAATGCCTTGATGAGTTTTGTTTAAAGTGTTTCAGAAAGATAGGTTGTCAAAATCTATCATGCAATGAACTCTCTTCTTGCAAAGTTTTTCAAGAGTTTGTGTTAGGATTAGATTTTATTATATTCAGCAAGTGATTATAAGTTTAGTGATTCAAGACTTCTCTCATACTTCATTTGTTTGTTGTGGTTTTGTTACAAATTGCCAAAGGGGGGGATTGTTAAAGACATATTTTATGTAATTGGCTAATCTTTTGAAAAAACGCACTTTACTTATAATTGGGTAGATCTATGATGGGTTTAGTACTTCAAGAAAAATGTTGTTCAAGTCAAGTATTAAAGCCATGAAGATTGAACCAAGAAACAAGTAAAGAAAAGCTGTTCATTAAAGCTGGACAGTTTCTTGACAAAATCTCAACAGAAATATCTATCGATACTTAATAAAGAAAAGCTGTCCATTAAAGTTTAACAGAAGCTAGATAGATTCTTGATAGAAGTTTGACAGAAATATCTATCGAGATCTACGAAATCAAAATTCCCAAATCTGATTTTTGGCCCATGCTAACATGTATGTGTAGGGTTTCTTTTCTCACAACCCTAGACATATATAAGGTTGATTTTAGAAGCCACCACATAAGAGAATACAAGGAGAACACATGCAAAAAGTGACTGAGTGCCTTATTCTCTTTTAAAGAAGCTACTGCGTCTTTGCTCCTTAGGGTTTTGTAACCAAGTGCTTCTTGGTCTTCATTGTTGATAAAGTGAAAAACTTTGCAGTCAACAATCTTCTTCAAGTTGGTGAATTTGTCATGTACCGTGAGCCGTGCATCATTGGTTAGTCACCTACTGGGATTTGTGCAAAAGGGTGGTGCTCATATACTGAAGAGTTCAAAGGTTCTGAAGTGGTAGAAGGTTTATGCTATAAGTTCATCTATGGGGATTGTAGAGTCTAGGGACAAAAGTTTTGTATTAGATCTGAAACTTCTCTTTATTATAGTGGATTGCTTTCCGGAAAGGTTTCCCCCCAGTTTTTTTATTGTGAAACTAGTTTGTTTCATTGGTTTTTCTAGGTCATCATATCTTATCTTATTTACTTTTCCGCTGCATGATATTAACATGATATTGATGTTTGTTTGTTTTAACAAGGATTATTCATAATAAATCTAATTAACAACTTGGGTTTAAAACTTGTTAATTCTATCAACTAGGGTTTAAATTTCCCAACATCAAAGATTTAGGAGGAACTAAGGGTTCATCGTTACCATGTGGCATTATTTTATTAAAATTGATAACATTTAAGTTACTTAAAACAAAGTTAATTAACACGATCCCTAATTTGCCTAAAATTTAGCGTTATTCGACTCAGTTATTATACTCAATAGTTCAAATAGTTTTCTACCCGACTTATAGTTGTTGTGTGTGTTTGTATATAATTATGTATTTATGTATTTATTTATTTATATGTTTATAAACATTTTAAAATCTACATATTTTATAAGCCTAGTACACAATTATTGAATTAATACCTGCAAGCTTAGTTTTACGTAAATGCGTATCCAATTCACTTGCATCTATGGACATAGCAACATCACCACTAGGCCCAACAACCATGTGATTGAAAACGTTTATAAGTGGAGGGGTTGTTGAGTTGCTCACCATAAAATTTGAAGTCATTAGGCTTTTTACTCCTATGATTTACACCTTCAAAAAATGTCATAAGCAATTTTAGCTCTTGCATCAACTTTAAGATTAATTCCTTTTAGTTTTTATTGAATATGAAACCACAAAAAACAAAAATATGAAAAATTTAAATTCAAAACTTGAAGTTGAAAAAGAAGAATTTCAAAAAACAAATTGTGGTAATACAAGTAGGAGGTAGCTTTATTTTTAAAATGTTGCTTAATGCATGAAGGACGGCAAGCATGAAAATATTAAAGCTTATTTTGTGTGTGATTTCATTAAGAATATCTATTGAACAACCATAATCATTAATTTATCAACTGTACCAAATAGTTTTCACAATACCTTGTTACTGACAAAATCAACATATACTCAATCATAGAATATATTTTTAAGACATCCTATGTTTGTGTATATAGGCTAGGTTAGATTACCTTGCCCATCACAGTTGTAAACTAGGTCAATTATTTGAACTAGTGTTTAACCCGCACAATGTGCGGGATCATTTGAAATCTCATAAGTAGAAGAGAAATTATTATCACTATACATTCTAAAGACTCTCAGTCATCACAACCCAGGAGAAAAAAAATGAAAAATGAAAAATTGTAACATTCAATTTCAATTTTGCTAGCAACAAAACTGTGCCTACTCACCAAAAATGACTCTACACAGCATTTTTTACATATACAATAATCTAATGAGCTTATGTAGATAGCCGAACACACATAACTTAAATTAATGGTCAGCTTAGCAGGTAAATCTACTTTGTATTCAAATCTCAACACATCATACTTCTCACTCTATTTATTTTAATCATTTGA
>JAOWBE010138967.1:0-19290 GCA_028566155.1 Quercus phellos
TTCACTGCCAGTCCAGGTATTCTTTATCCCCTTTCTTCCTCTCTCTCTTACTCTAAACTTTCTACTGCCCATAGAGTATTTTCTATTGCCTTAACCATTGCCAAGGAACCCACCTCATTTGCTGAAGCTCTCACTGATCCATTGTGGCAAGCTGCAATGAAGACTGAGCTTGATGCCCTTCAGGCTAACCAGACTTAGGTCATGACCACGTTACCCCCTGGTAAAGTCCCTATTGGCTGCAAATGGGTCTTCAAAATCAAACTTAAGGCTGATGGTTCTATAGAGAGATACAAGGCCAGGTTGGTTGCTAAAGGTTTCACACAAACTGAAGGGGTTGATTACTATGAAACTCTCTCATGTGGTGAAGTTTGTGATTGTTAGAACCCTTTTGGCTTTGGCTGCTGTGTATGGTTGGCATCTATCTTAATTAGATGTCAACAATGCTTTCTTACATGGGGAGTTGACTGAGGAAGTGTTCATGGTCCCTCCTCTAGGATTTGACAGCAAGGGGGAGGCGTGCAAACTTACCAAATCTCTTTATGGTTTGAAACAGCCCAGCAGACAGTGGTTTGCCAAGCTTTCATCCACTCTCCTTGATCATGGTTTCATTCAATCTAAGAGTGATTATTCTGTCTTCACTAAGATCCACAAAGGCTCTATTCTCATCTTGCTAATCTATGTGGATGACATCTTGATAGCTAGCAATAACATAGAAGCTGTCAATACTTTCAAGGTTTTCCTAGATGCCAAGTTCAAGCTCAAGGATTTGGCACCTTGAAGTATTTCTTGGGTCTTGAAGTTGCTCGGACTGAGAAAGGTATTAGTTTTGTGTCAAAGGAAGTTTGTTTTGGAACTTCTATCTGACACAGGTCTGCTAGCATGTAAGCCTACCAATGTGCCTATGGATCAATCAGCAAAGTTCAAGAGTTCAATGGGAAAGGCTGCACCTGATCCTTCTTTGTATAGAAGAATTATAGGCAAATTGCTTTACTTGACTCTAACCAGACCTGACATATGTTATTCAGTGCATAAATTGAGTCAATTTATGAGTTCTCCTCAGATTCCTCACTTACAAGCAGCTTACAAGATCCTTAAGTACCTCAAGAAGACACCAGGGCAAGGCTTATTCCTATCTGCCACATCTGAATTGAAGCTTAAAGCTTATTGTGATGCAAATTGGGCAGCTTGTCCAGACACCAGAAGATCCGTTTCAAGATTTTGTATTTTCTTTGGTGATTCTCTTATATCCTGGAAATGCAAAAAGCAACAAGTGGTTTCCAGATCATCAGCTGAATCAGAATATTGTGCAATGGCTACTGTCACAAGTGAGCTTGTATGGTTATTGGCATTACTTAGAACTTTTGATCTAAATCACAATCATCCAGCTTCTCTGTACTGTGATAGCAAGGCAGCTCTCTACATTGCTGCAAATCCAGTCTTTCATGAGCGTACAAAGCACATAGAGGTTGATTGCCACTATATTCGAAGCAAGATTCAAGCTATGGTGATTAAAACATTTCATGTACCTACTAGACATCAGATTGCTGATTTCTTCACTAAAGCCCTTGGTTATAAACAGTTCTACTTCCTTCTGTCCAAGATGAACATGATCAACATTTATAGTTCATCTTGAGGGGGAGTATTGAAGCAGCTAAACACAGAGCAGAGCTATCCAATGCATTGGATGAAATCACACTTCAGTTCATAGATGCTAGACTACAGTAGTTTAGTTTAGAATATGTGTAGTTTATAGTAAAACGACTGCCGTTTGTATATGTGTAGTTTAATGAGTCTGTTATGCTCATTCCACGTGTAGAGATTAGATTGGTTAGAGAGTTAGTTATTTCTGTTTTGCTTTCTGTTTTACTTTCCCGCCTCTGTTCATCCTATATAAAGAACAGAGCAATGTAATTTAATTCAATTGAATGAATAACAAGTTTACATCATTTTCTTTCTCTCTCTCTGAGTTCTCTTTCATTGTTGGTGTATCTTCAAGCTTGTGTTAATTCAATAGATCCATTGGGATTCTAATAATCCCACCCTCGTTGCAAGATACTAGGGGGATAATGACCGCGTATTGTCCTCGTGTAGGGAAGAGCTTATATATTGTCGTTTAGATGGTGAAATCGTGAAAGTTAACATCTTCGGGAATCATGTATTTCCTCCTAACTAGGCCATGCTACCCTTGGTATTCGCTAGATGTGAAAACTTACCCATTTGGAGGACAACAAACTACCAAACTAAACTCGAAAAAAAAGATTTAGGAAAAGAACCAAAGATAAGGAAACAAAACGAACTTATAGGAATTGCTAAAAGGGATGAGTGCTCGGGAAGATAGAATCATTGTTCAAGAAGCAAGAAATGGACTCGAGAGGTGAGAATCAAAAAGTGAAGAGTGGGGAAAAGGGAATGCAATTTATAAGGGAAAACCGCCTTGAACCGAATATCAAGAGGTCAACCAAGTAGCTACGTTATCATGGCAGTGAATGTCTCCTGGGAATGGCAGTGTAAGATATACCTCTTCTATTAGGTGAGGGGTGAGTCAGGTGACATCATCCAAAGAGCATTGGAGCAGGAGGGGATCCGGCATACCACTAGGACTTCAGTACTCCTAAGAATTAGGGCCGCAAACCAAAACCACATGTATTTAATCCCAACACTTTTTTCTCTACATTTAAATTAAAGGGAAAAAGAACCCATAATCGAGATTTGAAGGAGAGAAATAGTGAAATACCAGCAACTGAACAACCTTCTTGTGTGTGTATCTGGAAAGATTGAGTGTCCTGTTTATAATATTCTTTGAGAGAATTGTTATTCCTCGGTCTTAAATGTGGTTCTCTAAAATTGATATAAATATATTTATTGATTTTATTTCCACTAACCACTACAATTCCTTTACAAGATTTTCAGATGAAATACTCATTGTTGTTCTATACAAATATTAACTTAAAATAGCCTATGAGTGATTGGAGCAGGTAAAAGGGACTTCGGAATACAAACTTTTTATATTAGTTTTTGTGTTTTGCTTAATATTCCACCAATTACAATTTATTATTATTTTTTTTTTCATTTTAAATTTTGGTTATTTTATAAAGAAAGTCAAACAAATACATAACAAGTTGTAATTAGTGGAACATAAATAGAACACAACAATTATTTGACTTATAAAACTAATTATTTGACTAAATGCAAACAATTTTTCCCAACTTTTTAAAAAATAAAATAAAATAAAATAAAACAATGTCTCCAGTACTTACATGTAGATGAGAGACCGACTTTTTCGAGTAGGCAGGGTGCCATCTAACTTATTGTTTCCAAGAGACCTGACAATGAAAACAATAGTACATTCATCAATACAGAGAGGAATCTGTTGAGATGTAAACATGCCCAGTCAAGAAAATGTGGTACATTACAAGTGAGTGAGAGAACTCATTAGGAAAAGAGAGTCTGGAATTTTTCCTTTTATACTGTTGAAGCTCAAATCCCTAAAAAAAGAAAAGTAATATTATCACATGGGCAGAGAAGTAATTACGAAATAGTTCCAAGATATCTAAAACTAGTAGTCTACAGGAAGTGGAATGAGAAGAAGATTTTTTTAAAATAAAATAAAACATTGGTCCTTCATTCGAATAATTTTTTAAGGGTATTTTACTTGTCAAATTTTAGTATTGACATCCTCACAAATTTTATGACATTTTTAATATTAAGAAAAAAGACTTTATGTTATTAGTTGTTAAATTTGTTTCTTCAAAAAAATATATCTATCTTCATGTGAATCCCAATAGTCACCCTCCAATGGGTATTACTTACAACTGTTTCAAATTTTGGTATCCTCCAATATTCAACGGAATTGAATCAGAAATTTTGTTATTCCTCAAATATCTGCAACACATGTAATTAAATTGTTATACCATATTCTAGAAGGCAAACTAAAAAGGAAAGAAAACATATTTATGAAATTTTGAATCATAGCCGCCTTCCTGTTGCCTTACAAGATACTTATCAACTTCATATCTTTTATAAATGCCAGTGAAGAACCCCCATTAGACACATCGCTTATCATCCTACACCATCCACACATGATATTGTTACTATTACGCTTTTGCAAAAAAACATAATAAACTAAACTTTCTAAGAGATGTACACACTCACAAGTGTCTCATAGAGGTCAAATTAGAAAACGTTGATGGTATTGGACCTTCAAAAGAGTTTCCTTCAAGCCTCCTATGGAAGAATTTGGGTGTTGTAATTTATAAAATTGTGCACAAAATTTTCTTTTTAAGAAGAACAACAATTTTTGACATTGACTTTGTAGTGTAACAAAAACTTGAGCTTGATTAATCATGATTTACAAAATTGACTTACAAAAATCTAAGCGACGACCAATTCCCTATGAATTTCGGTATCCTGCCTGTGAGTTCATTGTCTGATGCCCACCTGATACCAAAAGAAGTATTTCCTCAAACAATTCTAAACCATATGAAACTTTTTTCATTAGGGTTTACATTGTACTAGTTATATAAATCTTACATTGTAGACTAGACAAGTATGTACAATGTAAGATTTAATTATATTGCTAATACAATGTAAATTAAGAATTTTCCTTTTTGTTAATATCTAAGATGCACATTTTAAGTGTAAGTGAATTCTCATTTTTGTCCATAAAAGTTTCATTTTTGTCAAATTCACCCTTCAAATTTACATTTGTGATCAAGTTAATCCTCCACTGCCATTAGAAAGCCACCCAATAAATAGCTTTAAAAACAATGTTGATTTGATAAGAACTTTATAGCTCAACTGGTTGACATTTATTGATGTTTTCTCCTAATTTTTTAACATTACAAAAATTATTACATTTTTTAATGGCACTTTACCAACACATCTCTCTCTTGTAATTGTTGTCAAAGAAAATCATATGCATTGCAAAACAACTTTGATCAGGCCGACTCAAGACCTAAGCCAGTTAGATCCCAATTTGTTCCAAAATTTTAAGGGTTTTAAGATGTCCATTAAATAGACAAAAGGCGCCAAAATTTTTGTAAAAAAGAAAAAAAAAATCCTATCATTATAGAATGATTATTGATTTTATTTTTAAATGAAAAAAAAGAAAGAATATATATATATATATATATATGTATGTATGTATATGGGTATTATATATTTTTTTCTCCATCTCCAAGCAAACCTCTAAAATAAATACTGAGCTAATAGAAATCTAACACTATTGAAATCCTTAACTGTTAAAAGAATGTAATGAGCTTGCCATGAATGTGCCGAATAATCATTGAAAATCAAAATTTCTTACAACTTGTAAAAGAAATTAATAAAATCTAAATAAAAAAACTATATTAGTAATTTTACTTCTCAAAAAAAGAACATGGTTTTAAAACATATATATTTGATTAAATAATACTTAATTAATATTTAAATATTAAAAAAGCTACTAAATTTAATCGTCCTAGACCTTAGTATAATGTATTGACCCGACCCTGCTTTGACATGGGGTTTGCTACTCTATCCTAGTCCCTCCACGGCCTAGACTTACTCCTCTGACCTATGGTCTCTCCACCACGTCAAACACCATCCACCACTCCAAACACCATCCTTCTTGACGAGTTGATTGTTGCAATATAATCTCCCTTCTTCCTTTTTCACCCAATAGAATCATAGTTGTCATTGTCATAGTACAATAATGAAAAGTATGATTGCAATAGAGCTTGAATTGCATTTATTATTCTTTAATTAAAATGAATTTTAGTAATCTTTTAATATATATTTTCAACGGTTTTTACTAAAATTTATTATTTAAATTTTTTTTAATATAATATTCAATGGTAGGTTTCTAATGACAGTGGACAAAAGAACTTACTTGATAACTAAAACAAACTTTTTAAGGATGAATTTAAAAATATATATATTAGAGACGAAAATGAGAATTTTTCCAAACTTACAAGGTATAATTTGATTTGATTTGATTTTTAAATTATATTTACCATTATCTAGATTTTAGAAATTAAGTTTTCAATGGAGAAAAGTTGTGGGCTAGTTCTTACACAAACTGAAGGCTTTTTAAATTGGAAAATGTTGAAGGAATCTCACCGCTAAATCCACAACTATGAATGTATCTGTCAAGGTAAACAATTTACATGTAAATTTACTGACAATAATTAAATAATTCAACAACTGAAAGATAAGTCGCAACTGTCAAGCCATTATTCAACTCTCATTTAATTTGCTAACTATTCAAGAGAACAATGTTAAAAAATTCTCATGGTATGTATGCTCGAACTAAATATCTAAACAATGTGATTGTTTGGCATCAATTCTTTGCAATAGCTGTATAATATCCCCAAATCACTCTTGTGGTTACCAATTTACTATACCATATGGCTAAGAAACTGATGTAAGGAACATAATAACTTTAACAATATATTGCTGACATAATTTGTAGTGGTTTTAGGAATATCATTTTCACTTGACGGTTTATTATTGGCATTATTTTTATCATACACCAATCATAATAAACCATATTAGCACCAGTAAAATACAATTGAATAGATTTGCAGCACTGACAGTACTGAAAATGTAAGTTTAGCATTATAATGAGATAGAGGTTGAAGCTGCGAGTTCAAAATCCATTTATTCGTTTATAACTCATCAATTTAAATAAAAAATAAGGACAATGGCATATATCTTACATTAAGTCTAATTTCTTTAGATTCCCAAGTTCAGATGGTAGAGAACCGGTGAAGTTGTTTGGCCCCAAAAACCTAGAAAATTAACAAGTAAAAAAATAATTACATTATAAACCTAGAAGTTGTCTGATAAAAACAAATAAACCAAGAAATTGATTCTCATTCAGATCATCAAGGAGAAATGCGGAAAGCAACAGAATTGATATACACTTGCATCAGGGTCAGTACTACTAGATTACAATATGTCTTCTTCGAAACTATTATGATTGTGTATCCGTTATATATATGTGGGAAACTTACAATCGTCTTAAATCAGTAAGATTTCCAAGTTCCTTCGGAAGCTCCCCTGATAATGCATTAGCCCCAAGGCTCCTAATTTATTAAGCATCAAGGGGGGAAAGAAAGAAAGAAAGAAAGTTAGTTAAGAAATATTATATATGTACTATGTACTATGTCCTATGAGTTTCAAATAAAAATCCAGATGGGCTTACATGAATTGTAATTGCTTTAGGTTGCCAATGGATGACGACAGTTTACCTCTCATGTAAGTTTCGCCTAGATTTCTGTCAGAAATGGAGGAAACTTAGCAAGTTAAAAAAGTCAAAAGAGAAGTGCTGGGTCATATAATGCAAATTTCAAGGTCTAATCTCAATCCGAGGTTACATGAGGAGAGAAATTATTTCATATATTGGAAGGAGGATGTCAGCAATGTCTATTGGTCCTAATATATTGCCAGTGAGTTCAATTTAATTGATTAATCACTCATCTCACAATCTTAATCATCATCAAAAAAAAAAAAAAATATATATATATATATAAAAGCAAAAATCTCATGTGAGAGAGTATGAGGTTTTATCAAGTGCTGCATTATATGAAATTCTTTAAATTTAGACTTCTACCTCATCTAATTTAGAATTTATGTCAAACTATTAAGTCATTGTAGATGCATTTATTTCAATATATTAATAAAATTCATATATATTTATAACTTTGAATGCTTTGGATTAATATGGATGGATCTAAAAAGTCATGAGAAAAGTAGGAACTAAGAAAACTTTTCAATTTCCAACATAGGACTAACTTCAATGCAAAATTGCAAGAGTCGGATTCAATAAAATAGATAATATGATATGATTATTTGTCTCCATATTTGTCCAATATAAATCCTCATTTGTCCACATTTGTTCAAAATAATTTCTCTCACAATATCTTTGGTTCCCTTTCTGATAGGTATGTTAATTTCCAAAATATTATGTTCATCTTAAATATTTTGTTTAGATTTTATGTATACGTTTTTACTAATGTAGCATTGTAATGTGTTTAGATTGGCCTTTTCATATTGTGTGTCAATTTAAATTTGTGATGTTTCGTACGATGCATATATATAGTTGGTAGGGATTTGTAGTATTTTTGGTGTTTTGGCTACTTTTAGGGAGGTTAAATTGTGATATTAATATGTTACTATGACATTATTTGTAGGGTCTGGGTTTGAGTATTTCTACTATTACATGAATAAGCTTAAACCTAACATACCCAATATAATAAATTATGTAGAGAATGGGTTCAAGAACTGGGCTTTAGTGAGAATTGCAACAATTGGATATGATCGTAAATAGATTTAATAATCAAACACGTGGATGGAAGTGTGAAACTTTATCCTCGGGCTTGATCCGAGGACTGGTTCCTCTTCTTGGTTCTTCAGTGCTTAGTTACAAACGCTTTTCAGGGTGGTAAAAACAGCAACAGTCTTCCCTTAATCTCTTTTTTTTCGATCCCCCATTCCTGGAAGGTTTCTTACGTTATATACCTCCTTTCCATTAATCTTGGCCCTCCATTTGTTGATCATGTAGGTTGCTAATTAAGTGTCTGTCCCATCTGCCGCCTTCTCCAGTTTTCTGTGAGTGGCAGCAACCAAGGTGATACTGTTCAGGGGTCATTTTCTCATTAATGCGGTCAGATCGTCAACTGTGGGCATTTAATGCGGAGGTGACAGCTTTCTCCTGGAATTGCTCCTTTACCATGCTCCTATGGCTGGCCTACTGTGTCAGTACTTTTTGCTTGGGACGCTCGGAGAGGCTGTCTTTAAGGGCATACCGCTCTTCTTTCTTACGATTTCGGTTTGCCAAGGACAGGATTGTCCTCGGCGGTGTCTCTTGGCAACTGGGACTCTCTTTGTTCATTCTCGGGTGTTTCTTCCTCCTCGGCATGGGCCTTGGGCCCTATATGAAATGGGTCGGGGCTGCTGAGTTCTTTGACCCCACATTATTGTTT
Source organism: Quercus phellos (assembly GCA_028566155.1). Lineage (NCBI taxonomy): Eukaryota > Viridiplantae > Streptophyta > Magnoliopsida > Fagales > Fagaceae > Quercus > Quercus phellos. Next base: position 8,967 of record JAOWBE010138967.1, read on the forward strand.
GTGTTGTTGTATCATGAAATTATAGTAGTTTTTATAGTTAATTGATTAAAATATAATTCTTTCAATTTTCATTCTATTATAATTACGATCTTAAAAATCAAACTTTTTTTCAATTAAAATATTAATGTGCCTTAATTTTATCTATCATGTCAATTCTGACACTAAAGAAAAGCTATTTTGAATGACGTAAAAATTATAAGTGTTGAAATAGTAGAGATAGAGACTTTAGTGGCATAAGAAATGTAGAAATTAACACCATAGAATCTACATATAAAGCATAAATCATACAAGAAAAACACCTAGGAATCAATAAGTCACTACAAAAAACGAGGTATATAGCTGCGTTTACAAAAACGCAGCTATAGACAAAAAAAACGCAGCTATAGACAAATGAGCTGCGTTTATATAGCCGCGTTTTCAAACGCGGCCTATTCTCCGCGACAATAGACCCTTGCAGGGACCTATAACCGCGTTTGTAGGTGACAATGTTAACTGTGAGTTGGTGACTAACCATAATAGTATTCATGAAATTAATAGATCATAAATAATTTTTTATAAAATTTATCAAAATGCGCCGCACATTACACAGAATATTGGCTAGTAAAAAATAAATAAAAAGTTTTATCATCACTACCATTTCCCAATCTCTAGTATAGTCAACCACCACTCACCGTCTCCATTTCTAGCATCGAAAGGATGACAAAATCTAGCTATGAATTGCCATGTTTTTGACACCATACGATCTCCAACAAATTCATGTAATCAAAATAAAGACGCCGATGTCACAATTGTCGGAAAAACAACGTTATAATCATTGAAGCTCCAAAGATTAGCCACTGACTGTAGGTGTACGGTGTACCACAGGGTATTGCTCGATCTAGTAGTGAAACAAAGTATCATGCTCTTGTAGACACCATGACCAAGCTTTTGTGGCTATATTAGCTACTACATGATCTTGGAGTTAACTGCTCCATTGTAACTCCAATTTACTGTGACAATTGAAGTGCTATTCAAATTGCCCTACAAACGTCTTTCATGAATGTACCAAATATATTAAGATAGATTGCTACTTTGTTTATCATCATCTGCTTCAGGGAAGCAACAATTTGTCTCCTCACTAAACATGATTAGTTAACTGATATCTTCAATAAACCTAGCCTTCTCCACTAGGTTGCTTTCGTGCATTGGCTTCCAAACTAAAGTTGGTCTCCATTTATACAACAAGCTTTTGAAGGAGACTGTTAGAATATAAGCCCAACGGGCTTAGTCCCACTGTTCTTGCTTGTGGATTGTTGACACCCGTTTTGGCTAACCCAAGCCCAAAGGCCCAATGGTAGAAAAAGCCCAAACTAGCTCAAAGAGGGGGTTAAGAAATGAAAAAGGAAAGCAATTGGATCATGCCCAAGAGCCCAAAAAGTAAGTAAACATGGCCCAAATGGATAGAACACCCTTGAAGAATAATAGATAAAGCCCATATCAAGCCCATTGGCCCTTTTTTAAATGAGGGCAGAATATGGGAGGCAACCACAGCGGGATGGCCCTCCTTGAAGAATGAGAATGGTTCTAGAAAATTCCCAAAAAGGAAATGATGAAGTAAGGCCCGAGAGGGTCATCCAGCAAAATCTAATGAGAAATAAGCAAGAGGACATCAAGAGCCAATATGATCAACCTAGCAAGATGAAATGTAGCAAGCCCAATGAGCCCACATTATTTCTATACAAAATGAATGAGTGAAAGCTACAAAATAAGGAGTAGCGAAACAAGACAGGGGAGCAATAGTAGGAAACACATGGGAGGGAAGAAGACAAAACACAAAGAAGGAAACAATAATGTAATGGCTGGAGCACTACTAACCTATAACCTAGCCAATGTAAGGAGGTGGGACCCACTACTAGAGAGACTATAGAGGGTGTGGTTTGGCGGAGTGGGAAAAAAGCCTAGTTCCAATATCTTGCCAGGACCTTTTTTGGGAGAAACTCTGTTGGGAAAGCATCTTTACCAAAATTGGTAGTAGACTGGTTGGGACTATCTAATACATGCTAGAGGGAAAAGGTGAAAAGGGACCTAAGGTTTTACCATTTAGGAAGAGAAAGAGTGAGAGAGGTATTCATGACAAAATGTGTTTTACACAAAATAAGTTAGAATCTATTGTGAAGTGAGTAGTGGAGGAGAGATAAATCCACTACCCACAGTCAAAAGGTAATAGGACTAAACCCATTCACATACAGCTAGAAGGCAATGGGTACTCTCCTAACTTAGTAAGTGTCTGCACTAGACAAAAGTGTTTAGTAAGGGTCAAGGGTAAAAGGGAGAAATCACATGGGCTTGATTTAACATATAAATAGGACTAGTACCCATAAGGAGGAACAACAACAGTATCGTAGGCAACCTGAATAGGAAATTGAAAGTGAAACAAGAAAGAGAAAGGAAGTGTGAAGTGAAACATGGGAAAAAAAGTGTTAAGTTATGGTTTTTCACATAACATTTGTGTTGGCTTTATTCCATAACAAAAAGTGTTGTAATTGCATTAATTTATTTCCTTATATTTTATGGGATTTATTTGTAATGAAATTAGTATTAAGTTGGTGAAGATTGCTCAAGAAATTGATCTCGCAACTTGTCTCTAGAGTGGTGTAACCCGCAAAAGTTATATGAGAAACACATGCTGGAAGTTGAAGAGTCAAGGGCGAAAATGAGTAACTAGCAATAAAAAACCAACTATATAGTTAGTAGGTTCAGTTTGGAAACTATATCATTTACTAACAACTCAAGCCTTAAAGGCTCGATTTTGGGCCTGTAAATTGAGCCTTTGAGGCTCCGTTTGCATGTTCTAATTCAGTCTGAGTTGGCATTTTTTCCACGTGGCATCTACTTGGAAATCGAGTTGGCATTTTTTCCACGTGGCATCTACATTTACAGCAAAAAAAAAAAAAAAAAGAATTTGCCTTAACACCTTCTCAACTCAACAACCAACAAAACCACAGCAACAACAGCAATCTTAACAAAGAAAACCACCAAAGAAGAAAGAGAAATTAAAAAAAAAAAAAAAACCCAGAAATAGGTCGCCTGTCGCACGCTTGGGCTAGCGCGGCCTGGGTCGCCTACGACCTGGGTCACAAGTGACCTGTTTCTGCACGCTAGCCCAGGCCACACCAGCCCCAGGCCACGCCAGCCCAGGTGAGCTGTGAGCTTTTTCCAGATTCTTTCTCTCTTTTCTCTAATCTGGGTTCTCTCTTTGTTCTGTTTTTTTTTTTTTTTTCCTTCCTTCTCTGGGTTTTTCTCTGATATGTTCTGGGTCTTTCTTTGATATTTATAAGGTTGGAAATAGAGTCTTAGAGACTCAATTTCCATGTGTTCACCACGTGGAAAAATATGCCACATTGGACAACATTAGACCATAAAAATCAAGTCTCAAATACTCGATTTTTAGGCCAAAATCAAGTCTCTTAGACTCGAGTTGCTAGTAAATAATATAGTTTCAAAACTGACCTACTAACTAAATAGTTAGGATTTTATGGCCATTTGGCCATTTTCGCCAAGAGTCAAGTGCTAGGTTGTATTTCGCGAGTCACTTCACGACTCAGGCCAAGTAGTAAGTGACCTGTGAAACTCTCTGCCTAGGGGATTTTAAGTGTGACATTTCATCTTTTTGACCCTACAATATATACCCTCATTATCCACAAAATTGTAAGCAGAATATATAGAAGAAAATCCTAGAAAGCTTTCTACAACACTCACCTTGTTTAGAGAGAGCTACTCATCCTCAATAGAGAAATCCTTGTAGTCTCTTCTCCTTCTTCTCTCCCATAGTTATACCTTGAAAAGAGATTTATACCCAAACACAGCTCATACCTATTCAGAGTGTAGAGAGTGTTTTGGAGCTTGGAAAGCATTTGGGATTTGCCAAAAGAAGCCGGTGAGGCTCGGTGGATGCAATCAAATGCTATTGCGGGATCTAGATAACTAGTGAAGATAAGACTCCGAGAAGTCCGTTAGTAACTAGAGCTTGGAGGGATCAAATGTATTTTGTAGATTAGACTTAGAGGGTCTTTTTGATATTCTTGTACTCAAACTTATTCACTAGTAGATCGATTTCGACTTGGAGGGTTATAGAGAGATTTTTTGCTGAATACTTCGGTTTCCTTTTCAATAACATGTCTTCGTGTTATCTTGTGTTTGCATCTCTCTTCTCTACTCTTTATGCTTTACATTTATCACTTATTTTACTTGCTTATGCATTAGAGTAGTGTTCCGGTTTATTGCGCTTCATTTACTCTTATTTCGTACTTAGATAAGTTAGAGTAAAAGCAATTTAAACCGTAATTTAAAATTGGGGGTCTAAACAAGTATTAGTGTTTTTACACTAATTGAGTTTTCAAAAAGAAAAAAAAAAAAAAAAAAAAGTGATTATAGCAAAAACAACATGCATCACTAGGCAAATCTTTTCCCTTCCTCATGTAACAAACTCACATTTTGTAACCTTATTGGAAAAAATAGCTATTCTGACCTATCCTCTGAAGTATGCAACTTTATGGCACCATAGGGTTATAAGGTTGTGCAAGATGGAGTTTTGGCACTTTTTAGCCTACTTCCTACAATGATTCCTTTTTTCATTTACATCATATCTACCACTCTTAACTATGACTAACTGTTGATGAATTATTTGGACTAACATTTATTTCTGCTACTATATATGTATATTCTATGTTTTGGAGTGTCTTATGTACTACACAAACTGGTTCCAAGGGAATTTGCAAAAAGATCCAAGATCAACTCCCTTACCCTTAGCATAAAGCCTTAACCCAAAAGCGCAAAAGGCCCCTACATAGATCACACATATTTTGTCTATATAAATTAAGTCAATTTCACACCATACCAGTTGATATGGCTTACTGTACTATACTAGTAATAAAGCTAGTACAAAAGCACTGATACTGAACAGGAACTAAACTTATGAAAACATCTTTTCATCTTTCTTCTTAGGCAAGATTTTTCTTCTATTTGTCTCTGCCTCTTTTTCCTCCTTACACTAGCAACAAGAGATGCCAAGTGGTGGTGACCAAAGGCGTTATTGAATCATTATAGTTAGATTTTTAGATTTTGAAAATCGATGCTAAAGTAGAGAGAGAGAGAGAGAGAGAGAGTGTGTGTATGTGTGTGTGTGTGTGTGTGTGTGTGTGTGGGTCTAATCGAACCAAAGATATAGCATCACTAGTGGCAACAACCAACAACAGTCACTACCAATGGAGAGTGGTGGAGAGTGGTGGCAACTAGTGAGAGGAGCTCGGATCTTTGGCCATGGAGGCCTTGGTGTGAGGAAGGGTTAAAGGGATTTACAATTTATGATGTTTGGTACATAGGTGAGAAAATGAAAAAGAAAACTTAAGAAAAACATTATTAGGATCATATTTTTTATGTGTTGGCATATCCTTTGACAAAACACATTTTACTTGTATTTGGATAGTTCTAAGTGGTTTCTAGAATATCATGATGTATGTCTTAAGACCTTATCAATTGGTATTATTGAAAACATGAAGACTACACTAAGAAATAAGTGAAAAAAAGTTGAATCTGCAGGTCTTGATACCTCATCGATACTTGTCAATCTATCGAGATTTAATGAAGCTTAATACATGTCTCAATACCTCTTGATCTATTGAGCTATGGGATTTCAAATTATAGCCTACAATGTTTGGATTCTAAGTGGCTATTGTTTATGGGTTTGTATAATCCTAATAGTAATAGGAGAGCATAGGGTTTGTGTAAAGCTAACAAGAATAGGAGAGCCCATTCAAAAAGCTCATTAAGCTCCTATTTAAATATGGTGGCAGAGAAAGAAAACCATAGTTAACCCTTCAAAGCTTCATAAGGTTTTCTTATTGACACCCTAGCCTCTTCCTACAAAAGAAAGAGATCTTGCTACAACTTTTGTGCGCCTTTGGGTTCTGTACCAAGTAAAGTCTCTAGCACTAACAATTAAAGATCTTATTGTTGTTTTTATGTGAAGCTACTGCAAATCAACTTCAATAATCCGTGCAAAGAAGTTAGTTACATATTGAGATCCGTACAATGGGAAAAGTCTCTAAAAAATCAAGACCAATTGGAGATTGGCATAAGGATTTAATTGTAGGTTAGTACTCTAGTATAGACCAAGTTGGGGTAAGATTCCTTGTACTTCTAATCTCTTAATTTTGATTAGTGATTCTTGGGAGTAGTGATTTGAAAATCACCCGGTGGGTTTTGCCTCGTGAGAGGTTTTCCCCATTAGTCAACAAATTATCGTATCAAATTTAATTTTCGTTGCACTCTAGTTTATTTGTGATTTGTTCATGCCTCCACAATTTGTTTCTAATTTGACCTAAGTAATTGAATTAATTAACTGTGGTTAATTTATAACTCAACAAATATAAATATAAAGGGGACTTGGTGTCAAGCAGCTAGTTAAGCACTTAGAGTTTTGGTGTTTATGTTTTTTTTTTAAATTAAAAAAATTAATTAAACTTTTAAATTTTAGAATAAGTGAAATTACAAAAAAAAAGGGTATTCATTAGGTACCCAACTGATTTATCCATTTATACTCATTTAATTGGTTACCCATTTGGGTCTTTAACCATTTAACCCAAATCTTTAATTAATTAGATTGGGTGAAGACTTACCAAATTAAATGGATCAAGGATGGGTGGATGGATTGTGGAAAAAATTGCCACCCCTAGTAAGAAAGTGGAAGAGAACTTAGAAGAAAAAGAAATTTGAAAGTGAAAGAGATAACATGTGGTGTAAAAAGATAACGTATGTGAAGTAATAAGACTCCTGAAAATTGGATTCAGTATAGTAGGCAATTACCTGGGCATTAGGCGTGGAATAGAAAAAAAGAAAAGAGTAAAAAGAAATAAACGTGGGGTAGATGTTTCAGGCATGTGGTGTGGTTAAAAAAGAAAAGAAAAGAAATAGTAAATAAAGATAAAAGTAAAAGTAAGGGGAAAAAAAAAAACGTTAGGAAGAGAAAAATAGAATAGGAAAAGTGCTGGTTTTTTTTTTTGGTTGTTGTTGATTAAAGGGCTTGGGACAATATTATGCATGTTATGTAAAAAATAAATGCAAAATTATATTAATGGTCCAATTATTATTAAAAAAATATTAGACTTGTAAAAGTTTATTTTGAAAAGATGCGTAGTATATATTATTAAAACCACTTTTATATATTAATTAAATAACTACTATTATTATATTTAATTATATTTATTTATAAAAAACAGCGGTAGTTTTTAAATGATTAAATAGTATTGACCAGTGTCGAAACATATCATTCTCTCGACCAAATTAACCAAAGCAGCCTGTAGTACAAAATTAATTCCCTATAAACGTTGCACGTTTAGGGGGAATCCAAAAGGGAAATAAAATCATTCAAGAAGTTCATTGTCTCCTAGGTTAGCCGAGGACACAATAGCCACATTGATTACTTAGTTACCCTGGCAAACTCAGTGGGTGCTGGGTTATAAAGAACTAGGAAACACAGATATTTTATTTAGAGTGTCTTACTTATGTCGTATCCATGTCATATCTAAGTCATACTAGTGTTGTACCGACTATTTTATATTATAATTTTTTAGAAATTGCTCGTCACAGTGTCGTACCCATACCTATGTCCATGCTTCTTTGTCAAAGAACCATAATAGTAGTCCCTATTGCAACCAAGCATCAGCCAAGCTGACCTAGTCTTAGTCTTAAGTATCAATAAATATATCCTTAAATATTTTTACACAGTCTGATACGTAGTCTTTTCAACTTTAAAATCAACAATTCCTCCTGAAAGTTCACTAGTCTAATTACTAGAGCTAACTAAGACCCCTAAATTTTAATTATTGCTAAATCAATTTTAGACTAAACAAAAATTAAAGTGGAATATAAGTAATTAGTCAATTAATTAAATGAAACATTCAACAATTGCATGGACGAACATAAGCATGCAAAGTTATAATGTAAAGTGCAGTAGGGAAAATAATATCAAACTTAAGATAAAACGCAATGTGTTATCGAAGAGGAAAACCGAAAAACTCAGTATAAAAACATCTCTGCGACCCTTCAAGCCGAAGTGATCCACTATAAAATATGTTGGAGAATAAGGATAATCAAAGAGACCATCAAAACCTAATTTATCCAAAGTACTTGTGCTTTTCAAGCTCCAACTACCAACGGACTTCTCAGAGTCTTGTCTTTACTAGCTTTTCAGATCTCGCAATACTGCTCAATTACACTACCAAGCCTTACTAGCTTAATTTGGCTAAGCTACAATACTTCTCAATGAACCTAGAAACACTTAATTTGTGTGTAGATGTTGTTTGAGTAAAATCTCCTCTCAAGGTATGACATTGGAAGGGGGGAGAGGGAAGAAAAGAGACTATAAGGATTTCTCTCTTAAAGATGAGTCGCTCTCTCTACAATGTGGGTATTTCCAATCTATGAAATCCTCAATTTGTCTACAGTTTTATATCTAATAGTCTCTTTATAATTTTGTAGATAATGAAGATATATATAGTATGGGTGAAGGAAAAGAAGAGTCACACAAAAATTGTAGCTATTGGAGTATTTCGTCGGTCCCTCGCGAGTTACATGCGAAAATGAAATACGGTGACATAAAAAACATTTGAACTTCCATCTTGTGCTCCTCGCATCAAAGAAGGGAATTTCATGGTCATTTTAAGGTCTTTATTGACGGAACCAAATTGCCTTCAGTGGCATCAAATACTTCTTTTTCTACCGGATAGTCTGATACCACTCAGAAAAGGGATTATCGATTAAAATATCTTTTAATGTATCTTAGCAATGCCGGGTTCACTTGATGGCATCCAACTACGTACTGACATCGAGCTGACTTACGCTAGATGTAGTAGTTATCCCAAACCAAAATACATGGTATTATATTAACAAGTGGAGGAACATTACACATCGCTGACATGGTCCTCCTAGTGTGTTTGAACAATTTCTCACAAGGGAATTAAGCTAACCATTTTTTCATGCAAAAGCCATGTAAACAATCATATATAAGGAAGAAGAAACCATACAGATCGGTGAGGAAAGTCAAATTCCATAGTGCTTCTGGGATTTCAGCATTAATATCTTGGCCGAAAACATTCCTGTCAAATAATTATTAAAAAAAAATTTTTTTAAAAAAAAAAAGTAAAAAGCCATGAACGTAAACGTTCATATATTGGAGATGCTCAAAGAAAGATAGATATACTGAAGTTGATCTTTATATTTTGAAGTATAGCATATGAGTGCTTATTAATTATTATCATTAATGGGTGATGTGGAATCCCGATAATGTAACCCAATTTGGCGAGTAACAAAATGCCAAATCATTTAAGAAAAAAAAAATTCTCAACTCTACCTTAGCAAACTTGTGTGTTAAACAAACCTTGTTCACACAAAAAATAAAGTGTATATTACAGTAAACTTGACGGTGATTTGGCTTAAATTCATTTTGCTTACCTATAGTTTGAAAAATGTTACTTTGTTTACGGTGATTTGCTTTATTAGGACTTCACAACGTACTTTTGTTAAAAATAACGATAAATATGTATTTTTGCTTCCATTTTATATTTCTTTCATTTCAAAACATTAAAAAACAAACAAAAAAGAAGACAAAATAAGATCAGAAGTAACCATTTCAATTCCAAGCCTTAATCTCAAGGTTTAAGAGACAGGCGAAGGATATATAATAAGTAATTTATTAGATTTTGTCTCTCAAACATTGAATTCCCAAAAAAAAAAAAAAAATCTAAGGAAAGGAGGAAACCGAATTTACAACCCTCCAAAACCAAGTGGAAACCGAAAGATTTGTGCCTGAAAATGGGTCTTTTATGAGATTCCCATAAATGGTAGTGGATAGACATTCATGATGAGAAGAAGAAAGAAAGGAGTTGCAATGAGGCCAAGGCATAGGCCAATGGCAATTGGCAACAGCTGTATTAGAGGAAGAGAGAGAGAGAGAGAGAGTTACAGTTTGCACGGTAATCCATCATCAAGTTCCTACATCTAGGAGACAATGCACCACCGATGCATTTTGGCTAGCTTACGTAGCTTGGTGCTTAGCTTTGGTTACTCTTATTCACAATATGAGACAACAACATTTATTTAGCTTGGAGGCTTATCATTGAGAGTCCCTGTCACACACACTTGCGTATGACTGAGTGAAAGACAATAAATCTGGGTGGGTTTGTATATGTGCGGGTGTGTGTATTTTGTTCTGAGTTTTGGCATTGTATTTTGATAGATAAAGTGGGTTTGGTGCTTTCTCCTGTATCTTCCTCTATTTTCTTTGAGC
>JAOWBE010139010.1:0-19264 GCA_028566155.1 Quercus phellos
ACCTAAAACATAAAAATACAATTGGCTTGCAAACGTAAATAATACTAAATAATAATCTTCTTGTGTCTCCCGCATCAAAAACAAAGTGAATCGGCCAAAAACTTGAGGGAATGAGCCAAAATTGAAGCTGAACTGACCAAAAAATGAGATGAACCGGCTGAAGTTCTTCAATATCAAGTAAAAACAATCAAAGGTTTTATAGGGGTTAGGTTATCCTTATCATGGATAAGGGACAACCAAAACCTACACCCAAACAACAAAAATTCACCAAACAGACAAACAAGGGATTTGCCTATCTACTCTGACCAACAACCAACACTAGCGGCTGCAACAAGGCAACATGTCGAGAACAATAACAACAACCAATAGCAACAGCAATTACCATCAACAATCACAGCCATACCAACAACAACTACCAAGAACAACCAACAAACTTAGATATGAAAGTTGCACAAGCAAAAAACCACTAGCAACCATCGCCTTGTACCATGTTATAGAGAAGCCAAGAAAGAGAGAAGAGCACAAGGGCTTACATGGTTCGGCCAATGGCCTACATCCACATAATAAAGCCCAGTGGCTACATCTTTACTGTATACTCAAGTCAACAATTACAGTGAATCCTAATAGGGTATATATAGAGACTAGAAGCTAGGGTTAGCCCAATATGGGCTTAAAACATAATTGGGCCTCTTGGGCCATTACATCAACATAAACCCATTACTTTCACAGTTATTTTTAATGTGCTTTTGTTTTCCTCCTGTTGTCTCATATTTTGCTTACTATGATACAGCCTTGCTCACTCTGTGCCAAAGATAATGGCAGATAAGGTCTTGGTATGTAATGATGGAATTTTTTATGCTTGTGCTTACATTAAATTTTGAACACATATGCTCATGCACATTCACATATGTGTGTGTGTGTGTATATATATATATTGATAAACATACACATATATGTTGTGTGAATGTAAAAATACTTTTTCAAACAAAATTCATATTGCAGGTGCGAAGACTATCTGCCTTTGAAACTGTGGCCTCTACAACAATTATATGCAGTGATAAGACTGGAACCTTAACTTTGAATCAGGTATATTTTTAAGCAGTTCCTTCATTTAATCTTAATACTTATGCTATTTAGAAGAGAAATGCCTTATGATGGTAAGGTTTGACTTTTGGAGTGCAATTATTCTGTGGGTAACTTTGAGTTGAAGTATCCAATGAACATGCCTAAGTCTGTAAGTCAATTTTTTCTTGTTTCAATTTATTTTTCCTAATTGTGAGATATTCTTTTATTGATAGATGGCTGTGGTTGAGGCTTATGTTGGTGGGAAAAAAATTGATCCTTCTAATAACAAGTCAGAGTTGTCTCCTATGCTATTTTCTTTACTTCTAGAAGGCATTGCACTTAATACAAATGCCAGAGTGCATGTGCTTGAGGTATGCGTTTTCCTAGTAAATAATTCTGCAAAAGCTAAAATAGCAAAGCAGTGCATATGATAATCCTATCACTGGTCTCCCGCAGGATACTGGAGATATAGAGGTTTTTGGATCACCCACAGAAAAGGCCATTCTTTATTGGGGAAAAAAGGTTCATTTCCTAGTAAAATACTCTCTGCGACTTCTCAGGTATATATATATTCTTTTGAGACTAATATAACTGACCGTATTTCTCTTCTCAGCTGGGGATGAATTTTGAGGCCATCAAATCTGGATCTTCAGTTATTCGTGTCTTCCCATTCAATTCAGAGACAAAACGAGGTGGCATTGCAGTTCAAGTGGTAATTTCAATGCATATCCTTTCTAAGTGTTATTCTGTTGATGTGGCTTGAATGAAGTGTACCAAGTGGATGTATGGTTTCATTATATGATTATAACCCATAATGTATTGGGTAATTTCACTTGACTAGGTATTTGACTTGGCTTGAGTTATTCATTTTCGTGGATGGCACTTTGCACCACTAGTTGACTATTTATACATATTCAAAAAATTTTGGGACTAAAAGAGTGTATATATATATATATATATACTCAACAACAACACACATACACATTTCCCTCTGAACAAAGTTTGGCTCTAAATATGTTTGGAATTATATTTTTTTCAACCACTATATGGCATTGAAGAGACCATCCATGTGTAATTTTAGTCACATGACTTTTTTAAAATTACACATGACTTTTTAAAAAAGTCATGTGACTTGTTTAAATAATACACATGACAGTTTTATCAATTGCCACCTAATAGGATGGAGGAGATTGCTCCAAACTGCTTTGGTGGAAAACTGTCCTTACTAGTGTCATTCTCTTTGCCACCATTTGTATTATTCCACCTTATATATTATTGATAATATGAGGAAACAAAATTTTAGATGCAGCTAGTAAATTTGGTAATCTGCTACTATTTCAATTTTAGGAATGCTAAAATTTGTTATTGATGTTAACAATGTCAAATTTCCATTGACAAAAAAGTACAATTTACTTGAGGGAAATATTTAGAAAATAATAAAAAGATACTTGACCAGTACTATCCTAGAGAATTATGAATTTGAATCAGTAGCCAAAATTTTAAATTGTTCGGTTTCATTTAGTCAAAATAAGTTGATTTTCTATTGACTAATTTCATGTTTTAAGTGGCTAATTTGTCTAATTCATATTCCTTGGTATTGCATCTAGATTAAAGAGGTTGGTCCCGTGACATTTCCTGTCATGCTACCTTTCACTTATCCTTATCCTTTTTTTTCAAAGAAAGTAGTAATTGCTGTCATGTTACATGTCTGGTCATGTTACCTTATTAATGAGTAATTGGATTTCAGAGACTGTCAGTAATGAAAACTTGAAAGCTTTACTTATTTTAGAATAGAAAGGTATTCTGTCAAAAAATAGAAGTCTTTATGATATGATGTCCACAATCAAACCTGTAAAATATGTATTCTTGGTCCAAATAAAATTTTTGGTCATTCAGGAAATTATTATGTGGAAAAGAGGGTATTACTAATGACTTTATCATTTTCTTTGCTATGTTTACAGCCTGAGTCTCAAGTTCATGTTCACTGGAAAGGGGCTATTGAAACAGTTTTAGCATCATGCGCATGGTATATTGATGCAACTGATCAATTAGTTGCATTGGATGAAGATAAGGTTTGATAGCACAATTGCTTTTCAAAATTTATAGTATTTATCATGATTTATGAAGCATTGATACAGTTACATAATACTTTTTTGGGTTTGATACACTATGGATACGATGGAATGATGATTCTTGAAAAATTAGGTCACGATGTAGTTGGAGTACAACAATTAATTGATTAATTAATTAATTAATATATTTCAAGGTTAATTGTATTTAGACACTAATAGTTTGGGGCGAGTTCCCTTTGCATACTAGTGCTATGAAAAAGTGACACTTTATCTCCCTAAGATTATCTTCATTAGCCTCTGTAACTCACGACTTCAAAAAATTGGGGTGAAAATGACATTTTACAACTAAAAGTTTGGTCGTTGTCACGTCAGCCAATACAATGCCAGTTTTGGTTTCCGTGAATTTGTGGGTTCATTGGTGTTGTGATGATGAATTTGGTTGGTTGGCAGAATGAGTGATTAGGGGTTTGGTGTTAGATAAGTATTCAAAAATGAATTAAATGAGAGAGATTCAAAAAGAAGAGCTAAAATCTTGTCTAGCCCTCAGACACTGTATTCCATATATATAGAAAAGTTGGTTACAAGGAATAGGTAATATTCTACTAGTGCATTTTTGCCTTGTGTGATGATTTCAGGCGTGTGTGAGAGTCCAGAAAGGCCATGGTGGTTTGTTCTACATTAGGAATTGACTTACCGCACTAACTGCTTATGAAATGCTGGGTATTGTCATGGTGAGATAATTAAGCTTTCTAACCAAAGTGACGACTATTGCTCATAAGGCCGTTTTGCTTTAGCCTGTCAAATTTTATGCGATTCTAACTCCGAGGCCCCTGATTTCTACTAGTGCATTTTTGCCTTGCGCAATGATTTCAGGCGTGTGTGAGAGTCCAGAAAGGCCATGGTGGTCTGTTCTACATCAGGAATTGACTCACCGCACTAACTGCTTATGAAATGTTGGGTATTGTCATGGTGAGATAATTAAGCTTTCTAACCAATTGACGGTTTCGTCTAGGATCTGAAGATAGGTCTTCGTCTCTCAAGAGCTTTTGATTTGGATCCATAGAAGTCTTAATAGGAAAAGAGCCTAACAATGCTGTATTGTTTAGTATATCAAGTATGTATGTTATTTGAGATAAATTGATGCTTTGTCTAGATCTTGCAACTTTGATCCATAAAGGACCAAAGTTTGCCAAGATCTTTAGCTGTGAAAGTGTTTTTGCAAGAATTGTTTCAATTTAGTAATGCCTTCAAAATCATCTCTACTAATTGCTATATCATCCACATATACCACTAGTAGTATGTATCAAGCATTAGCGTGTAAATGGAATGCTGAATGATATTCCGGACAATGGTGGAGGCTAAATTCTGTGACAATTTCAGAAAATTTTCCAAATCATGCTCTTGGTCATCGGTTGAGACCATATAAAGCTTTTTACAGCTTGCAAAACTACCTCGATATTTGCCCTGAGCAAAAAACCCAAGTGGTTGCTCCATATACACTTCTTCAAGGAGGTCATTGTGGAGAAATGTATTCTTTATATTTAGCTGATATAGAGGTCAGTCAAGGTTAACTGAAAGGTAGATCAAGAAATGAATAGAACAGATCTTGGCCACATAGAGAATGTCTCGTATAGTCAATTCCGTAAGTCTAAGTATAGCCCTTGGCATGATTAAATTTTTTTTTTATTTGTTAAAATTGGCATGATTAAATTTAACAATTAGATCTACATACACCCAATATATTTAACCAAGACTTCAAAGTTTTATTTGAGCCATGTTGGTGTTGATTTCCTGTACATGTTTGACACTATTACCCTGAGGGTTTTGGATATACATGCTTAATAGATCATGGTTGGTAGTTAATGAATGGCGGTGTTTGATGGTGGTTCCTGTTATGTCATTTTCTTTCCTTCTCCTTTTCCTTTTCCTTTTCCAGCTTGGTATGGGTTAAAATACTTAAATCTCAAAAGAATGTTATTTAGTTAGAATTTTCCAAGAGATACAGTATCAATTTTGGTTCTCTTGCAGTATATACTAATTACTAACATATAAAACCTGCATGTGAGCTGTTAGTATAAGTAGTATGAATGTACTTTTATGATTTTGTTCCTTTTGGTAAAATTTATCTTGGTTTGTAGAGGCTTGATGTGAAGAAAGCTATTGAAGATATGGCAGCTCGTGGTTTGCGTTGCATTGCAAATGCATATAGATTATATGAAATAGAAAAGGTTCCATTTAATGAAGAGCAATTAGCACAGTGGGCTTTACCTGAGGATGACCTGGTACTGCTGGCTATTGTAGGGATAAAGGTATATGTTCCCATGGAAACTTCATTTATACTTTATATGAGCACTTATCATCTGTATTTGACAGTGATTTCCATATTGTGACATTGTTCTACTCAGTGCATCATTACCTAATTGATGCAGTTGCTGTTCTTCGTAAATTTACCACATCCTTGATGTTTCTGTTTATGGCTATACATTCTTATTGGCAATGAGCTCTAGCTCAATTGGCATTTCCTCTCCGGTAGGAATGGGGTGGAGGGTAAATTTGTTGGTTTGGGACCTGCCAAGTGTTTATAATATATGGAGCTAAAAAATTATCATTATGGTAACTTTGGAGGGAAATAGTGAATGAGACCTTTGTGTTCGTAAAATATCTTCATAAAATGCTTATCTGCATTTATTTCACTTCTTTCCTGTTTCTTTTTATGGATTTTGTATTACCAGCCTGCATTGTTTTGTTGTACACTGAATGTTTAATAAAGTCCAACAACGATCTTGTTTCTAAGTTATCCTATTTAGAGGACTTGTGTACTTATGGCATCATCTAAAACTTTTCTAAGATCTTACTTGAAGTGTGTTACTTATGGTATCAACTTTTGAAATCCAACTCTATAGTAGCTCTTTAGCTTTTGAAAGCAATGCAATGCAATGCAGGATCCTTGTCAACCTGGTGTGAAAGATGCTGTGCGACTATGCCAAAATGCTGGTGTTAAGGTAATCTTTTTGCGTTAAATTTTAGTTGTGTGGATGTTGGAGGCCTGTTTCTATCATTTATAATGTAATTTACTCTATATTGCTAGTCAGAGTTCTTGTGGGATAAATATTTGTTGCAATTGTGTGTTGAATAAGCAACGATGTCAACTTTAGTTGCTTATTTTTCAGTAGATGTTTCTGTATTGTGATTGCTGTTCTATACAAAAGCATCTATGTTGCATTTCATTTTTATTTGGAATGTTGATGTTATACAAACGTGTCCTTGTTAGTGTTTTAATGATATTGCTTGCAGGTTAAATCATTCATTGCACTTCATCATAAACATATAGAAATTTTGTTGATTGGATTAAATTTCCATTTCCAACTATAAGATTTGTTGGTGATGTTTGGGGGATTTGTTTGGAATCATTACTTAATTTTTAATATAAAACAAAGGTCCAAATGGCATCATGTGGACTGGATGGTGAGGTCATGGATTTAATCCAGTTGAGTTGTAAAAAATGGAAGATTATGGTTTAGAGAGAAGAATGGATAAGAGAGAGAGAGAGAGAGAGAGAGAGAGAGTTTAGAAAAAATAACAAGAAGTAACTCTAATACTCCTTTCTGAAGTTGGAGCATACAACTCAAACGTGCTGTATTGTCATGTACAAAGTAAATTGTAGAGCACATTTACTGTCACAAGAAAGGACTCTACAAATATCAGTGCAAAGAGTTAACACCATTGTTTTAAAAAACTGGAATGGTCAAAGAACTGGAAAACGACTGGTTCTCAGTTTTTGTAGGACCGGTTTAAGGTCTGATTCCCTGTTGAACCGGCTGTTCTAATTTATAAAACAATGGTTAAGACAACACATGGAGGAAAGGAAGAGCAAAAAGAAGCCCTCATAATTTTCTTGTGTCGTTGAAAAAAACTTAGATAATAGTGAAGCTGATGCAAATTTAATTTTTTTCTCATCAGGTAGTGATGTTCTATCTGAATCATAGATTTTAGATTTTGCATGCTACTCCATATAAGCCCAAAGAAAGAATGGTTTGACACATATAGGCTTTGCAACAGAGGTAAGGTCCTAATGGGCAATGATGTTGTGCCCACTATTTGGGATTGGTACTGTCAATATCAAGATGTGTTGGGGAGACTACCATTGGGCCAATTGAGTAGTTAATATAACATAGAGACACTACTTAACCCAAAAATTTTGGACAATCAGTTTGATTCCAACTATATTATATTAACTAACCACTCACTCTAGTAATTATTATTTAATGTGGGACATCACTCATTTGTGTATAACTAACAATCTCCCCCTCATGTGTGAGTTATTGCCTTTATGTGGACTTTGACCAAGTCCTACTAGCTCCCCTTTGACTACGGGCTTTTTCCTTCACCAACAAGTCATCCATAGGCCTCTCATATACTAATCACGTGTCAACTCTGCACGCTCCATGGGAACCCCTACACATCCATGTCTATGGGTACCTCACACTGTTCTTTTTGATCTAGCATCATTGACAATACTAATTTATTGGGTCTTTTTCCAAGATCATCTGTGTGTGGGCCTTATAGGCTTGCCTTGTGTGAGCTCTAAGTACATGCACCTTGTCCCCACTCCAAATACGAAAGGGGCCTTGACCACCTTGCCATATACCACCATGGATTTTGATACCACTTGTTGAGGAGATAACACCTTGAGGAGATTCCTATTCCGTAGTTAATATAACATATTATATAGGGACACTAAATTCAAAAACTTATACCAATGAGTCCGGACTCAACTATGTTATATTAACTACTGACTCTTATTATTACTAAATGTGGGACTTTACTCATGTGCATACCCAACAAGATGCTCATTGGAGTTGTGAGAGATCTTGGAGGTGTTGAACATGTTCTAGATCACAGAAAAAATTAGTTTCTTTAGGAGTATTGGATGATTTTGGGCTATTACTATTCATCAAAGGGTGGAGTCAAGAAGATTTCCAAAGGTGCCTTGGTGGTAATGAAGAGATAAAAGGTAGACAAGCTATACAAACTGGTTGGGAACAAAGTTGTAGGTGGAGTTCTAGTCACCAGATGACAAAATTATGGCATATGGAACTTGGTCATATTGGTGAGTTTGGTATGTTAAAGTTGCACAAGAAAAATTTGCTAAATGGAGTGAAGATGCAAGCTAAACTTCTGCAACTATTGTGTGTATTGGAAGTAGCACAAAGTCAGTTTCAAGACACTCTCATACCAGCAAGGGTGTTCTTGACTATACTCATTCAGATGTTTGGGGCCAATTTCATTGATGATTACTCTACGAAGGTATGAATTTATTTTATAAGGAATACATCTGAGACATTTAGCATATTTTAAAAGTGGAAAGTGCAAGTTTAAAATTAGACTGGCAAAAAATTAAAATACCATAGAACAAATAATAGCCTAAAGTGTAGGAAAAAAAATGAATTCTTGGAATTTTATGAATCAGAAGACATCACTTATCACTTCATAGTTAAAAGAACTCTACAAACAAATAGAGTTCCGGAGAGAATGAACATAATCTTGGCTAAAAGGGCTAGATGCAGAAGATTGACTGCAGGATTGCCCAGGGTGCTTTGGGCAGAGGCGACTAAGACATCAAGTTTCATTAACAAAAAAGGCAGGATTGAATGAAAAAGATCCTCTTTCTCCACATTTATATCTTTATAATGGAGTCTCTAAGTAGAATGATTTCTAAGGCTCGGGAGGGGGATACTTGTCTGGCTTTTCAGTTAAGGCAAACAATGATATAAAGAAGCTTTCACATTTGCTCTTTGCAAAAGATGAACTTTTTAAGTGTAAAACAATTGCGGTATCTTCAATGTAATTTTTTGTTATTTGAAGCAGTGCTTGGGTTGGAAATATATATGGGCAAGTCTGAAATGGTCCATGTGGGAGAGGTTGAGATTATGGGAGTGCTAGCTGACATTCTTGAGTATAAAATTTCAGCCTTACCATTAAAGTATTTGGGTTTACTGTCAGGAGTTTGATTCAAAGCTAAAACTATTTGGGATGACATTCTCAAAAGAATGTAATAGAGGTTAACAAGTTGGAAAAAAATATATTTATCAAAAGGGGGAAGACTTAAAGTACTTTCTCTAGCCTCCTTATTTTATGTCATCATTCCCCCTCCTTGCTGCTGTTGCCAATAGAATTGAGAAAGTTCAAAGGGACTTACTTTGGGGTTGTTGGCAGATGGGTTTACGTTCCATTTTCTTAAATGGGATTTGGTCTATTACCCCAAGTAGGAGGGAGGTTTGGGGATTAGGCGGGTGTTAGTATTGTTAGGAAATGATTATGGTGTTTTGGGGTTGTGAGACTAATTCTGTATGGTGTAGGGTGATGGAAACTAAGTACAGGATATATATATATATATATATTGATATGTAAAGAAAATTTTATTCAAATATATAAGGATTTACCCAAGTATACAATAGGGGACCAAAACAATCAAATACACAAATTACAAGCATCCATCAAATTATAAAGCAAAAAAATAGGATGACTTCCTATGATAAACATCCAATCCGATAGTGTTTTAAAGAAGAAAAGTTTTAAGTTAGCTACTACCAATTTAGAGTCTTCAAAACACCAGGTTTCTCTCCTGCCAAATGCACCACATTAAACAATTGTTACAGGGTATTGGATATTACAGGGTGGTTGTTTGCACAGATTGTGGGAGTTACATATCTATAGAAATTCATAAGGGATGGTCCAAGTTTGCAAACATTGCAAATATGAGGAGCAAGGTATAAGGTTTGGTTTTGGTGTGATTGTTGGTGGGGTGATGAGACTTTAAAGGATCATTACCCAGAACATTTTCTACTTGCCAGGGACGAGGCAAAGGTGGCTGATTTTTTGTATGTGTCAAATCATTTCCTTCATTAGAAACTATCCTTTCGTGCATGATTGGGAGTTGGAATCCATTGGTTCCTTTTTGATGGATTTGTTGTCATTTAAGATATGTCAATTTCAAGAGACAGCTTGACCTGGACTGCAAGGCTCAGGATTTCAAAGTTAGTACTTATTACAGAACTTGAAAGGAGGAGGGGAACAACACTTCCCTTGGCGAATTATCTGGTGAGTCATATCTCCTCCTTGTGTAGGTTTCTTTATGTGGGTAATAGTGATGGGCAAACTTTTTAGCAACTGATGATTTGTGGAAATGGGACTTTGTTATTCCTGATCGGTGTTGCATTTGTAAGACTGCTGGGGAAACAATTGACCATCTATTTCTACATTGTAGTGTTGCTACAGAGTTATAGGATTTCCTATTGTGTCTTCTCCGTGTGAATTGGGTGATGACTAGGAGGGTGTTGGACTTACTTCTAAGCTGGGCTGGTCCACATGTTAAAAAGGGCCAGTCATTCTAGAGAGTTATTCCGTCTTTGTTTGATGTGGACTACGTGGACTGTTTGGAGAGTAAGGAATTTGTGCATTTTCTAAGACATGGAATGCTCGATAATCCAGCTCATGTTGCAGATGGTGGGCAATTTACTTGAATGGGAACACCAAGAGTCTTGTAGGTCAATTAGTACCTCGTAGTGTTTCCAATTGAGACATCAAGGTTCAAATCCCTCCACCTCCAACTATAGAATTATTAAAAACTTTATTCAAACAGGAACATGCTACTCCACAATCCTTCGCTTTTGATTCTGATTTATCGTCTTTTTTGGATAGTTTGTATCTTGGTTGACATGACTATTTTATCATTGTTAGAAGTATGTAGTTAAATGATTAAATTTATCATATCCTAATAGCTAAAATTTTTGGGAGAATCGGTAATTTAATATAGTATAAGAGCAGGAGGTTTTGAGTTCGATCTATGTCTCATCCACTTTACCTCCCATTCCATTTAAATTCTCACATGTTGGGCTCACCTATTGAAAGGTAGTTTCGGCCCACACATAAGGGGAAGTGTTAGAAGTATGTGGTTAAAATGATTAAATTGACCATATCCTAATAGTTTAAGTTTTTGGGAGAATCGGTAATTTAATAAACATCTCTCTTTCTCTCTCTCTCTTTTTATTGGGGGGAGAAGAGAGGGGGAGGAGGGGTGTTTAATGTCATTTAGTATTCTTCCTGTGTACTTGGGCCTCATCGCATTATCTTCTTTAGTGAAACTTAGTCTGTAACCCATGCAATGCATGAAAAATTTTAGCAAATATAATTTTTTTTCCTTACATATAAATCAATATGCATTTATAATGATTGTATTTATATGAAATTGTCTATTCTACTATTTAAAGAAAAAATGTTACGACAATATTCTAATGGATGGTTTAAATGTAATATAAAATATAAATTAAATTAAAAACTATATATATATATATTAAATAATGATGTGTAAAATTGTAAGATCTCAAAATTTTAGGTGACAACATATTATAAAGTCAACTAAGAGTCAAGCATCTTGGGTTTTATATATATTATTATAGATTCTTATTTTATTGATAAAAATTCTTTTTATCAATAAACTGTTATTTTTTGTCGCAACTTTTAAACTTAAAAGCTCTTTTTCCCCCTTTCTTAAGTGTTTTTTGGTTTCATTTTGTTGATAGTAATACGTTGATCATGGTGGTATACTGTGTGTGTGATTATTTTTGTAAATGTGGTACAAATGATCAAAAGGAGTATCCCTTTTTCTGGCCCATAGGTGCGCATGGTTACTGGTGACAATCTCCAAACAGCAAAAGCAATAGCTTTGGAATGTGGAATACTAGGTTCAGATGCAGAAGCTACTAAGCCAAATCTCATTGAAGCAGGAGAATTCCTTGCCCTATCAGATATTGAAAGAGAACAAACTGTGGATGGGATATCTGTATGATCTGATGCATTTATCTCTTCCTTGGTTTATATTTTTATAATGTGTATATGTCCACTAATTAAATTATTGTGGCCAATTTGGTAGAAAGATTAATACTATTTTCCAATGTGTAGGTGATGGGGCGATGTTCTCCCAATGACAAGCTTTTGCTTGTGCAAGGATTGAGAAAGAGGGGACATGTTGTTGCTGTAATTGGTGATGGCATTAATGATGCTCCTGCTCTAAATGAGGTTTGACAATGTCTATTTCTTCCATCTCTTCTTGTCTTGTTTTAGGAGTCTTTATGTCTGGCCATGTCTGGTGTTACTACTGGTAGTAATATTGTTTAAGGTCGGCATAGAAATGGTGAAGTCTGTAAATGAATCTATTTGATAATGGATTTCTGAGTGATGTGGCATAGACCAAATAATACAATCTATGTAGGTGGTTCCCAGTCTTGAGAATGCCGTGTTTAAATGTGCATTTTCTCCAAAAAAAGAATAAAATGGATCCATAGGAAATTTGACCATTTTGGCTTTGGGAATGGAATAAACTTATTGTGGATTCTAGTGGCTGTTTCACTTCTGCAACAATTGTTTGGTTATAAAGCTTGTCTTGGCTACTTGTTGGAGCCTTGCTTTCTTGGTTGTAAAGTTTGAAATTTGACATCAAATGATCACATTTTTTCAAAAAAGTACTTTCTATTTTCTTGGTCCTGATTGGTATTCTATCATTTTGGATTTTAGGCAGACATTGGTCTTGCAATGGGTATTTCAGGGACACGGGTTGCTAAAGAGAGCTCAGATATCATTATCTTGGACGACAATTTTGCTTCTGTTGTGAAGGTTAGTCTTCTTCTTATGTGTGCATTCTATTTTCTTTTCTTTTCTTTTCCTCGTTATTATATGTATAAGTTCTGTCTTGAAAAGCTGTAAAATTTCTTCTGCCCTGTTTATTATATGTATAATTTCTATTTGTTGTAAAAAGTAATGACTTTCATAATGTTTACTGTTGCTTGAATAGTGGTGTGGATCTTAATTGCTTGGACTGTAATGAATATATCGTACTTTATTTTATATTTATCTAAAAATTTGTAATATTGAGACCATTTCAAAAGCGATGGGTCCTCAGTTGTTTCTGCTAATATTAATATGTCATGTTGGTTTATTTTCATGATCATTCTGATTTTTCTTTTGTTTGATGGTTCTTTATATCAATCTTTCAAGATTCTCAGTATTCTCTGTGAAATGACACAGCTGACATTTGATTCTCATGAGTTTGTGTTTAAGATTAGCAAGACCATAATGTCTTTTTTTTTTTTTTTAAAGAAAATATTTAATATTACTTTTGTTTTCTACCGAATGTAGGCTGTCAGATGGGGCCGATCTGTATATGAGAATATTCGAAAGTTCATTCAGTTTGAACGTTCAGCAAATATAGCAGCTCTGATTATTAATGTTATTGCAGCAATTTCACCTGGTGATGTCCCATTAAATGCTGTGCAGGTTTGTGCTCTCTCTCTCTCTCTCTCTCTCTCTCTCTGTGTACCATGCTAATTGCTCAACATTTCTTGCTCTTTGTATAGCTTCTATGGGTTAATCTTATCGTGGATACTCTTGGACCTCTAGCATTGGCTACTGAATCACCAAAGGATTACCTGATGCACAGGCCCCCCGTTGGTCGAAGGTAATAATTTTTGGATCATGGAAGATGAAATTTAATATTTCTTTCTGAAAATAAATGCCTATAATTTTTATTTCAATTTAAGGTGCTATCTGAATCTCTCCATTTTGTAAAAGCCATGCTTTTGTTGGGATTGGGAAAGGATTTTGAAGTTGTATTGTCATTTTCTTTATATTTTGTAATTAATTTTGAAGGGAAGTTTACTATTAAATTTATAATAGTAGGGTAAAACTTAAGAATAGTACCTTATGTGCAATACATTAGGTTCCATAATTAAATTCAAACACCTCTGCACTGAATTTAATTGTCCTTGGAAATTACACTGTTTTATTGGTTAATAAAACTGGTGTGGTGTTTTATTGGTTATGCAAAATAGTATAGAGGCTAGGGCCAAGGCCCATGCATTGTGTGAACTCATGTGGATTAAACAGCTTCTAAAGGAATTGAGTTTTATTGTGCAATTGCCTATGACTATGTACTAACTATTCATATTACTTCCAACCCAATATTTCTTGAAAGCACCAAGAATATAGAGGTGGATTCCCATCTTGTTTGAGAAAAAGTGGAGAGTGGTTTTAGTGCCACACCATACGTCTCTAAAAGGGATCAAGCTACTGATATGCTCAATAGCTTGTTAAAAGAATGAATGGACAGCAAATGGACTTGTCTTTGTAGAAGTATGAAAATAAACCCATTGATTGTTGCCCTTTGCACAGGCAGAGACAAACACACAATTCCAACGGCAGCTGAATATTTGATGAGCGTACAAGACCAATTATGTCAGAAGCCATTTCCAAAATCACCTGAAAATGTTACGTAATCCACATTGAATGTTTACAAAGCCTTTTAGATCCTTATGAATTGTACAACTGCTATGTAAATTGCACATCTACTTTCTTTCCTGGCTTCCAAAATGCTTTTAAAAAAGAGGTGGAAGGGAAGTCATGAGACACAAAACAAGTGTGCAAGACTCGTTTAGATGTGATATGTAACAAGCTCAGATTATATGATATGTATGCCCAAGTTTAAGGGAGAGTGTTGTGAGTAATATTGGTTTGGTTATAAGGGAAATTTAGATCATTTTGTATTGTGGGGGTTAACATGTAAAAATTACATATATATTAGGGTTAATGTTATCATTAAGTTGAATAATACAGTTTATACTTTTTTTCACAATTATTATATATTTTTCAGAGAATCTTTTACAAAAAATATCATTTGGAGGAACTTGCTGATACAGGTACACATGTTTTCTTGTTTCTTTTGTGACTAGTACTTGTGTTATTGTGGAGGAAATATTAGGTCATAAACACTAAGTTTCAATTGTCTATTATGTTAAATGTCATTGTTTTTGTTGGTTTTGAAATTACAGACTCTATATCAAGTGAGTGTCCTGCTTGTCCTCAATTTCCGAGGTAGGAGTTTACTGAATTTGGAGAATGACGAGAGCAACCATGCAAACGAAGTGAAGAATACTCTGATATTCAATTCTTTTGTACTTTGTCAGGTAATTTTAACTTGTTAAATAAAAAAGGAAAAGAAACTTTAATTCTCTAAGCTTCTCTTTCTTCGACTTTGAATAGTTGCCTAGACGTTGGACAAGACACCAACCAAGATCTACTATGTCAACGATATAAATTACAATCAACTCACGAACTTTGACAAATGTAAACTAACCTAAATCTCCAATACACCCACACTAAAACACTAAACAAAAAACCTTGTCTTTTAACTTCCATACACACAACAAAATCTATGCCATCATTCTATTTATAGGGACTATTATAACACCATTTTTTATTCCTTTTTATCAATGTAGGTTTCCTTTCATAGAAGAATTAGTGTACTTATTCTTCTTTTAATCAATGTCAGATTTCAAAACCAAGAATGAAAACTTTAAACTTATCCTCTCATGGATTGGGCTTAATGCTTTGGCACGTATTTATCTATTTAGAACAATATTACACTTAAGGTACTTTTGGGGTGCTGTAATAGACATGGTAATAGAATAGCTATTACAAGGAATAGCTATCTGTTGTTTGGTTGTGTTTACTGTTTTCTTTACAGGGAATGGCTATTCATGAGCATAGCTATTCTTTAAAATGAGAAATAGTTTTTTCTTATTAAAGCCCTATAATCCCTATTTCTTGTCCTGAGTTAATACTACTCATTAGAAAAGTCCAAAAAAAAACAACCCTTTACTGCTGTTCCCCTTCTCAAAATTTTTTTCTACATTACTGCAATTTCTACAGGTTCTCCTCTCTCTCTCTCTCTCTCTCTCTCTCTCTCTCTCTCTTCACAGCTGCTTTATGACATTATTAGACCCACAAACACATTTTGGTGCGGTCCATATTTTTGTCAATACAACCTGCAATATTAAACCTGCAAAGATTTTGAGATTTGCTGCTAATTTCTAATTCCATGGGATACTAGCAGAAAAGAAAACACAACAATCTGCTATGGTAAATTCATTATCATTTATATATATATATATATATATATATATGAAAGCATATCCATCTCAAGGAAGCAAATGCGAAAAAGAATCAAGTTTTTTCCTTAATTAGACCATGTTATTTGGAACAATAGTTATATGAGATTGGGTTCATTGGAGGTGCTTCACTATTGCTATTTCAAGAAGCCATGGTTGTAGTTTGAGCTCACTGGTAATCGTGGAGTAACTTCAATCTTTTTCCATGTATTTGATGAGTAGAGCGTATTAATTTTGAACAAAAGACAAGATGTTAATGATAAAATTGTTGGATTTATATATATACATAATAATGTAAAGCTAGAGCCGCTAAAAGTGTACATAAAATTTTATAAATAAGAGTATTTCAGGTAGTTTAATTAAAAAATGATGAGTGGAATGCAAAATTAGGATTCTATTCCTATATTGCTACCAAACAAATGAATAGTAATAGTTATTCCATAACAGCATTTAGTATTCCGTGTAATGGTTATTCCTATTCATATGTTGTCACCATTATAGTATATCAAATGTGCCCTTATCGTCCAACTACATTCTCATAAATAAGCAATCTAGCTGCACTATATACATAGGCAACTTTCAAGCAAAAATATTCATAGATGACTTTGACCCATATGGCTTCCTGGATAGAGAATTGAGACGAAATGGTTTTCAGCATGGCTGTGTTTCAGTTCAATAGCTCTTTTAAAGCTGTCTTAAGTGAAGCTTGTGATGATCATGTTCTTGTATGGCTTCCATTAAAAATTGTATTAAAATAACTCGTGCATCTTTCTTTTATCTCTTCTTCCTTAATTAACAACCTTTGATCTGCATCCTTAATGCACTTGACACACTTTCCAGTTTCTTGTCTCCATTTCTCTTATCTTAACAAGCTGCTATATCATGACTAATATTTGTAATCAAATAAGCATGTGAATAATCTAATTGTTCCAACTGCAGATTTTCAATGAATTTAATGCCCGCAGACCAGATGAACTTAATGTATTCAAAGGAGTTACTAAGAACTGTCTTTTCATGGGGATAGTGGGATTAACTGTTGTGCTTCAGGTGTGACTTGTATCTCATTTTTTACTTGCATTTTTGGCTTTATGGGTCTTGCTTGGACTACACATTTCTTGCTGTTGTCTAGGCCATTATCATTGAGTTTCTTGGGAAGTTTACCTTGACAGTAAGGCTTACTTGGTCACAGTGGCTGATCTCCATCGTTATTGGTTTCATAAGGTAAGTTGGATTTGAGTAATGATATCAGGTGGTTTAAGAAGTAGTATATCGAACATAGTTTTGAAAGTCTTGAATCACATACTCTTGTTTGTTTGGGCATATATCTTTCTTCAAAGTGAATCTCTTTTTCTGGATGGTTACTTGCAAACTTGGAAGCTCTACCCAGAAAAAGACCAATCCATTTGAAAGATCATAGGCTTGTACTATTATAGGCTAAAGAGCTTGATCTTCCTTTTTTGTTTATCTAATAAAATTATCTCTCCCCATTTAGTTGGCCCCTTGATTTCCTTGGGAAACTGATACCTGTTCCAGCAACTCCCTTCAACAAGTTTTTCACAAGTTTCCATCCAAGAAACTTGTCAAAGAAAAAAGGCGATTCACAAGATTCCATCGAAGAACTTTTACAAGTAAGAAGCAGAAGTGATAATCTTTTTCTTTCTTCAAACTGCTACGGTCTCTAATATTTGGTTGACTTTTTCTTTCTTTTCCTACAGGTTGTAGTTGATAGTGGGATTGGTGTGGAGCACTAACATCAAAATGTCTCGTATATTCACTTTCTTTGGGTTTCTTTGTACCCTTTTTGGTTTTCATGATGTCAATTATTTACATTTGATGCAATGAAAATTCTACAACACCCACACTTTTTTTGTGGGTATTGTAGCTCTAGTAGTTAACCTAGTATAACAAGTCAACGTTTTTAAGTTATTCGCAATAATATAGGACAAGTTATGGTTTCTCTCTTGCAAAAAACTACTCTCCCTTTCATAGCCATTGAAGTAGAAGCTATGGTAGCTAGGAGGGCTCTAGAGTTGGCTTTGGAGACAGGTTTTGATCGGGTGATATTGGAAGGTGACTCACAGATACTCGTCACAGTGCTCGAGAACAGCTCTCGCTCATTGTCACACTTTGGCCACATAGTGAAAAAGATATATAGTACCTTGCCTCTTGTTTCTCAAAAATACATTATTCTCATGTTCGTAGGCATTGTAACACTATAGCTCACTCGTTAGATTTTCAAAATATATAATAATATTTATTTTATTGAGTAAAGTTGTAATTTAAAGTTACAATTTTATTAAATATCTTTTTATTGGAGGTGAATTTTAATAAATCTACCATTGGATTATATCCCCGTCTTATATCCTTTGTACTTGCAAAATTCTAGAAAATTAAATATTACTAATAATTATGCCATTAATAAATTGTTAAATTGCAAGTTTTGATCACATCAATTATTGTTAAATTGCAAGAACCTTAAACACACCATGTTAAATGGTCAAAATATTAACATCAATTGTACCGCCACCAAGATCAAAAACCAAAATGTTCTTTTATCCTCCTTGTCCAGACTCCATACCACAGGCAATAGCTGCGGCAGTAAGCTGATTGATTATTTAATTATCCAAGCCACATTCAGCCTGACAGCCTTTGCGCATATAAATATCTACAGCAAGCAACAAATAGAGAACCGTTAGACCATGAAACACAGACACAGACATAACAATCACACATCTACTAAATATTATTATTATTATTTTTTTTGGAGACTTGAACTCCGACCCTTATCCCCCACATTCCACAAGCATTTATACTTGTGGAGTGACCACTGTACTAAGTGTGTGGTGATATTTTACATTGGTTATGCTGTAATGACTTGCATACATAATAAATTGACCATTCAACAGCCTGCATTAATCCTAATGTACAGAACATAGTCCTTGTTCAGTTATTCATTCATAAGTTAATTAACACTCAAAAATCCTATTTCTTTAAGCAAGTTTGATACTGTACTATTATTTCTACTAGCGTTCAACCTGCACAATGCATTGGATACTTTAATTCTTATTCATGGTAGAATATTTAAAAGTAATAATAATAAAATATTTAAATTCTATTGTTAGGAAA
>JAOWBE010139013.1:0-19261 GCA_028566155.1 Quercus phellos
CTAATTGTGAGAATTAACACAAATCTATCTTTTGAGAAAGGAATATATTTATCTTCAAAAGGAAGATAAGCAGAGAAATTACTAGATAGGACTGCTTCATTAATAGAAAAAATATTCCCTACAGCCACAATTAATTTGCAAACAATCAGTGAAACTCAAATGGAAAAAAATGCAACTTAGATTTATGAGAGAAGTTGTGTTTCATTTTTGTTTGATTTGGAAAAAGTCTTGGAGGTGGTAAATGTTTGTTTGTCAAGGCAAGTGTGTGGTATGGAGTCTAATACGGGTCAGCCCTCTTTTTAATGCTATTACTTGGTTCTCTTTTAGAATAAGTTTTTGTTATTGCCTTTTGGCTTTTCTTTCACATTTTCTATTAAAAGTTTTTATTGTCTTCCACTCTATCTGCATAATTAACGGGGTTAGGTACTTTAAACTTTTGTTTTAATGGTAGACAATTGCGGACAATGTGTTTTTTTATTGTAGTTTTACAGTTGCTGGTGTGTGAATTGTATTAACACAACTGAAAAATGAGTGGTCGCTATTAAGTTTGTAGGTTTGCGTGTAATAAAAAAAAAAATGCAAAGATGCTCTATTCATGTACTTCTTTTATACAGAATAGGTACAATATTATTCTAATAATTATTGTTTTGTTCCTTAAGCTCATTGGCATATCCAGCTGAATTCCAATGAGCCAGAAAATTTTATTTTATGGTGGAACTCTCCCTCTCAATATTCATTCATTCTAACTACCAACTACATTGTTCGTTCTCTGCCCTATCCCTTCGCTTCTAATTGCCATCTGCTCTATCCGTACTTTGCCTCAATCCTTGCTGCTCTATTCCTTTTTCCTGCCCCTATCCCTTCTCTGCAATAGTATATCTGGAAGGTAAGCACACTCTTTTCCACTTCACCCACAATTTCCAATTCATGTAACTTCTCAACGGTACTTTTCTTATTTGAATTTCTATATTTAAAATTTTCCACTCTTGCTGAATTGTCTAGGGTTTTCCTTCAATCCCTATTGAAGGAAATATGGGTTTATTCTCTTTCTTTGGATGATTTGGTCTGAAATTATCATCTCTATATTTTGGTTTGGGTAATATTAGGGATTTTGCACTCTTGATTTTAATAGTTAAAGTTCAAAATTTTGTTTTTAACTAAGATCCTTGCAACATTTTTTCTTTGAGAATGCACTTGAAATTCCAATGTCTCTTTAGTTTCACAAGTTTACATAATTTATGTTTATTTTTGATGGATCAAACCTTTCTTTTGTAGTCTCTCTTTCATCTTTCTCTTCTATCATTTTGTTGAAATACAAATTTGCTTAGTTCTTTGCCAAGCATAACAATTGGGAAATTTACAAGAAGAGTTGAGGAACAAACTGAAAGGTAAGGACAGCCTGATTTCCTCTTTGTTTATCTCATACTTTGTATTAGATTTTGTCTATTATGGTCCGTTTGGATGGAGGGGAGAAGGAGGGGGAGCAGATGGGAGTAGAGTAGAGTTGGTTAAAATTAATTCAACTAACCTGTCAAGCTATTATGTTCTCTTTTAAAAATAATTGCCACCAACCATATTGGGTTTTTTGATTTGTCCTAACTACATAAGCTGTTTGCGATTCTCTTTCATTAGTTTATAGCATTAAAAGTTCCACAACAGCAGATTTATTTGCATGGGAACAAAAGAAGGCAAATCAAATGAGTATTCAAAAATTAAAATACCTATTGGGAGGCCTTTTGTAGAACACCTAGTAGATATAGTAATTTGTTTTTACTTATATAATCCTTATGGAAAAAATAAACCAGATATATGGTTCTATAGAGCCTAAGTATTAACAACCAAAACATACCCTATACTTTTGGCCAAATTAATTAACAGCGAAGTGATGCCATGTTGTCTTTGGCAAGATGCAAAATGGGATGGATGTTGTCTACAAGAGTGAAGTAGAAGGATATCTTCCTTTGAGTTTTATAAAGTGCAACTCAATGCATCATTTATGTGTTATGCTAATGCTATTTTTATGAATATTTTATTCTTATTTTACTAGGTCTTAATTGCTACTTAGAGCCAGAGAGTAGTTGAAAAAGAGGTAGAGACAAATAAGAAAATGAATATTGGTGATACTGAGAAAAGTGCAAATATTATCAAGATCCCAATGAAGTAGGAGTTTATGGTAAAGGACAGTAGTAGGAAGCATTAAGAAATTGAAAACCAAATGTACATGGCTCAAGGAAAGAGCAAGGCAATGCAGATTTCTATTGGTACTGGCTCTTATCATTTAATGATTGCTATTGAGAAAATTCTATAATGGAAGACTTGGTTAGGCCTACCATAGCCACTTTCTTTGCTCTTACATAGGCTTGGACATTTGATCTTGAGGGACCAATTTTTAGTTTCAATCAGTGCAAGTGCAAAATAAGGATTGGCATTAAGGGATCTCATTTTCTCTCCCCCCTACCTCAAGATATATATATATATATATATATTTTACTTTGAATTCTTGGAATTAATTGTCCTCTTTGCAATGTAAATTGGAGAGCTACAGTATGAATCCTATAATGGTGATGAGGTGTTTTGTATTTTCCTCATTATGTTTCATTTGAATATATTTCATGCATAAACACAAATTAAGAGGGATTTTATAATCTCCTAAAATAAAAAGGAAGTTTATGAAAAAAAATAATAGGGAATATTTTTGTCATTTGAATAATTTTTGTCTTTTTCTTTTTTGACAGAAGTATTTAGTTTTCTATTAATCATCTATAGAGTTATCATAAGATTTTTATGATATTATATTTATGATTAGTTGGCTTAAGGGGCTATCATGGAGTTTTTATGATATCATGTTTACATTATTAGAGAAAAATATTGGTATGATTAAACACATAGTGAAAATAGCAATTTCCTAACAATAGAATTTAAATATTTTATTATTATTACTTTTAAATATTCTACCATGAATAAGAATTAAAGTATCCCGCGCATTACGCGGGTTGAATGCTAGTACATATAAAATTTGAACCTAGGACATTTGCATGTTGCAACATTATAAGCAAGATATCAATTGATTCTTTTGTCATCAGTGGGATTCAAACATAGGTCTCTTATTTCAATTGAACAAAATGGAACCCATCCACTAAATAAGATTGAACTGTGAAGGATCCGTACTGAAAAGTTCCTCTTACTCATAAATCAGTTGATTAAAAAGACAAAATATTCTCAAACAATGTGTCATCATTATAAGTCAGTGATGAAGACAAAATGTTATCGTACAATGCGCATTTTTACGCATGGATGTCACACTAACTTTCATTGAAAGTAAATAATAAAATAAGAAAGAAAATAGAAATGATTTAAGGCAAGGAAGTGATAAAGAAAGATAAGGAATATTAGAAAATATCCAATTTGGGGTGAAGTTCAAATTACACTCATTAGTCATTATAACTCTTTTCAATATTACACAATTTCATAAATTTTATTAACAAGTATTTTGGTAAATCAATTATTAGATTACATTGCCTATACCCTTAATACTAGCAAATGATTAGACATCATAACTATCTCAAATCAAATGTTTAGATTTCAAGTATTTTTAACTCTAATTAGACACAAACATGAACTTATATCAGATAGTAAACAACATCCGAACATGAAATTTTACATGCATATTAAAAAAAAAAAAAAAAAAAAAAAAAAAAAAAAAAACAAAGAATATGTAAGCTGATGGGATAGCGAGAAATTAGTTCATCTATAATTCGTCCATAGGGATCATCCATGTCCAAGAGAGGAAACCGGATCAGGAACCACCCAAGGAGACTAAGGGATGTTCTTGGACGAGAATATGGTTCATGAATGACGAAGTCTCCCATGGACGATAACAAGGTCGTCCATAGACGTTGTCCATGGACGATGATCAGAAATCCATGGATGACCGAACCGTCCATACAATGGATGGACGAACGTGCAACACTTGAGAAACTTCAACATTTTGGAACGGTTAATAAACCCATGATTATCGCCCTAAATTCCTTGAGTAGTTAATTTCCATTAGCGGTTACAACTTCTGTAGCAGTTGAGGGAGTTATGTCCGGACTCATTGGCTTCCGTGAATCTTGGGGAAGTTACTAGGTAAATTACCACCCCCAAGGTCTCTATATAAAGGTCCGGTCTGAACAAAACAAGGGTAAGAACATCTGATACTTTACTCCCAAAAAGTTGGAACTTCATTCCTATGAGAGACTAACTTAGCCATCGGAGGGTGTTTGGCCAGTCCACTCCGATCCCCTTTTGATTGTGTGTTCATTTTGTAGGCCTTCCACAGCCACCAGTAGCCTACCGAAACCTAAGCATTCAACCTACTGGTTTTGTGTGATATCAGTTGGTATCGTCTGTGGGAAGACAGTACGCTTGCAATTTGTCTTTCTACGACAAAGGGTTGAATGGTTCGAACCAAGTCAAGGGCTACTAGCCCAGGCCATTAAGAGAGTAGGGATGCTTCAAGCAATCCCCAATGCGATCGTCAATCAGCCCCAGTGATGCCACAATCCTTGTTCAACACATGCATTCTATGGCAGCTGCTA
Source organism: Quercus phellos (assembly GCA_028566155.1). Classification (NCBI taxonomy): domain Eukaryota; kingdom Viridiplantae; phylum Streptophyta; class Magnoliopsida; order Fagales; family Fagaceae; genus Quercus; species Quercus phellos. The sequence goes on from JAOWBE010139013.1 coordinate 4,581, forward strand.
TGGCATAGTTAACTCGACAGAATCAAGAATTGACTAGGGAGATTAATTTGAAGAAGCAACGCTATGAGGGGTACGCTGAAGGTCAAGCCCAAAATCAGGAAGATAGGGAAAATGCTGAACCAGGAAGCCAATCAAAGGGTACCACATCTAGAAGGGTGCCACAATTGGAGAGGGAAATGGATCAGATGAGAAAGGTTATGGTGGAGATGAGGGAAAACATGAGAAGGGCAAATCCAGTAAAGGATCTAGTCTACCAAACCGATTCTTTCACGGCTTCCATTAATGGACACCCCTTGCGTCCAAAGTTATCTTCCACCTTCAAGGAGTCCCAGATGAGATTATGTGTAGAGCCTTCCCTATCACCGTCAAAGGGCCAGCATGAGTGTGGTTCAACAAAATACCCCCGAACACAGTAAGTTCTTTTGAAGAGTTAAGTAAGTTATTTGTCAATAATTTCATTGGAGGGCAGAGGCACAAAACGTTCTTTGTCCAACCTGTTAACCATAGAGCAAGGGGAGAATGAAAGCCTGTGCTCTTTCATTACTTGGTTTAACAGGGAAGCCTTGACTGTGGACGAGGTGGATGACAAGCTACTCTTGGCGGCCTTCCATATCAGGGTTAATTCTGATTTATTCATCCACAAGCTTTATGCAAAGGAGCCTCAATCCATGGTTGAACTCGTCCATTCGGCCCAAAACTTTATGAATGCAGAAGATGCAATTATAGCTAAGAAGAGGAAGAGAGCTAAGAGGATGGAAGCCAACCCCGTGCGACACCCTAAACAAGGTCCTCGTCCAAAGAAAGGACGAACGGAAGATAAGAAGGACTGAGATAATAGGAAGACAGGCCCCCAGCAAGAAATCAGAATTATACACCCTTAAATGCCCCATTCGATGAAGTGCTCCTGCAGATCAAGGACGATCCTTCCTTGAAGTGGCCAGAGAAGATGAAAGGAGATCCTAACAAGCGCAATAAGAATAAATACTGTCGCTTCCATAGGGATCATGGGCATGACACGAACGAGTGTTATGACTTGAAACAGCAGATTGAGAATCTCATTAGACAAGGAAAGTTGAGGCATTTCATTGGAAGGGATCATAAAGATGAGAAGTTGAAGGGAAAGATGGAAGAATCGTCATGGCCCCCGCTAGGAGAGATAAGGGTCATCATCGGAGGGACTTCAGCAGGACAAACTTCCAAATCGAAGAAGACGTATCTCAAAGTGGTGCAAAACGTCCAACTCTCTGGAAGATCCCCAAAGACGAAAGGAATTGACGAGCCAACTATTTCATTCACCGACGAGGAAGCTGAAAGAATCCATCATCCACATGACGATGCAATTGTCATTACCTTACTTATCGTAGATTACACAACTAGGAGGGTGTTGGTAGATAATGGAAGCTCAACGGATATATTGTACTATCCTACCTTCCAACAAATGAGACTTGGACGAGATTTACTTCATCTAGTATGTTCACCATTGTTAGGGTTTGGAGGAATGAAGGTGCAGCCTATAGGCACCATTACGTTACCTGTAGTGGTGGGATCATACCTACAGCAGATAACCAAGAAAGTCAATTTCCTCGTGATGGATTGTTCGTCCTTATACAATGCTATTATTGGAAGACCAACTCTAAATAGTTGGAAGGCAGTAACATCTACCTACTATCTGTCAATCAAATTCCCTACGGAGTATGGGATAGGATAAGCATAAGGAGATCAGTTGGCGGCAAGAGAATGTTACTTAGCCATGATGGCTTTAGATGAGCAGGTGTAGACAATGAGTATTGAGGAGAGAAGGTTTGTTGCAAAGCTTATTGAGGTACTAGAAGATATTCTTTTGCAAGAAGATGATCTTGAAAAATTCACCAGAATTGGAGCAAGCATAAAGGAGAAGGCAAAAAAATACCTCATCTAGTTCCTGAAAAAGGACACTGACATGTTTGCGTGGAGTCATGACGACATGCCAGGAAATCCAAGTGTGATTACTCACCGATTGAGTGTGCACCCCTCTTCTAAGCCTGTTCGTCAGAAAAAGAGGGTGTTTGCTCTTGAACGAGATAAGGCTATTAGGGAAGAGGTCTAGAAACTGACCACAGCACAGTTTATCCGGGAAATCTACTACTCAGATTGGTTAGCTAATGTAGTGATGGTAAAGAAGGCAAATGGCAAGTGAAGGATATGCGTAGACTTCATTGACTTGAACAAGGCTTGCCCTAAGGGATAGTTATCCCTTGCCACGCATTGATCAATTCGTGGATTCTACAGCAGGCCATCAGTTGTTGAGCTTTATGGACACCTTCTCAGGATATAATCAGATAATGATGGACGAGGCTGACTAAGAAAATACCTCATTTATCACCAGTCAAGACTTGTTTTGCTATAAGGTGATGCCTTTCGATTTAAAAAACGCAGGGGCAACTTATCAAAGGTTGGTGAATCACATGTTCCGTCCACAAATAGGGTAGAATGTGGAGGTGTATGTTGACGACATACTTGTGAAGAGCTTAGACGAGGGAAGCCATTTGGACGATCTACAGGAAACCTTTGAAACATTTAGGTGATATAATATGAAACTGAACTCGAGTAAATGTGCATTCATAGTATCGTCAGGAAAGTTTCTAGGATTCATGGTTTCACAAAGGGGAATTGAAGTGAATGAAGACAAGATCCAAGCCATATTGAACATGAAACCACTGAAGAACATCAGGGAAGTCTAGTCCCTCACCAGGCGAGTTGCTGCTTTGAACAAGTTTGTTTCGAAAGCCACAGACAAGTGTTTACCCTTCTTTAAAGTCCTCAGGAAGGCATTTGAATGGACGGACGAATGTCAAAAGGCCTTCCAAGATCTGAAGGATTATCTCACTACGGCTCCATTGTTAAGTCCGTCCGTGCAAGGAGAGGAATTGCATCTGTATTTAGCGGTGTCTCCACATGCCGTGAGTTCGGCGCAAATCAGGGAGGAAGGAAAAGTGCAGAAACCTGTGTATTACACTAGTCGAGCACTCGGCGGAGTAGAAGGAAGGTACCCACTAATAGAGAAGTTGGCTTTCACACTAATAACAGCTTCTAGAAAGTTAAGACATTACTTCCAAGTTGATGTCATCAACGTCATGACGGATCATCCGCTTAAGAAGGCAATGAACAATCTGGAAGCTGTAGGTCGATTGATTCAATGGGCAGTAGAACTCAGTGAATTTGATATTCAATACCAACCGAGAAATGCAATAAAGGCCCAAGCCCTGGCAAATTTCATTGCAGAGTTCACTCCAAATTATGAGGACTTAGTTGGAAGAGAGGACAATAAAAAAAGGATCGTCCATGTAGATGGATCGTCTACACTGCATGTCGAAAGTATTGGGGTTGTTCTACAGTCACCAGAAGGAGACAAATTAAAGCACAAGGTTTGTTTACAATACCAAACAACTAATAATGAAGTGGAATATAAAGCCCTTTTAAAAGGGTTGGAGTTGGCTAAATTTGTAGGAGCAAACTCAATACTTGTCTTGGGAGACTCTCAATTGGTCATAGGCCAAGTAAACAGAACATGTGAAGCGAAGGAAGACAGAATGAAGAAATATTTAAAGAAGGTAGCACACCTTGTGAAGAAATTCAAAGAAGCTGATTTTGTTCGAATCCTGAGGGAAGAGAATGTGGAAGTAGATACTCTTGCAAAGGAAGCCTCCGCAAATGAAGCAATGGACAAGTTTGATGAAATACAATACATGCCAAGTATAGACCTTCCAAAAATGTTGCAAATAGAAGGCGAGGAAAATTGGATGACCCCAATAGTGTCATACTTAAAGGACGGAAGGCTTCTAGAGGAAAAGGACGAAGCCAGGAAGCTCAGGGTTAAGTCAGCCAGGTACATCCTTATGGACGAAGTGTTATACAAAAGAGATTTTTCCCAACCTTTCCTAAGGTGTTTAGCTCTGGACGAAGCGAATTACATGTTAAGGGAGGTTCATGAAGGAGCATGTGGTAACCATTCAGGAGCAAAATCACTCGTCCACAAAGTCATTCGTAGCGGATACTATTGGCCAACCATCCAAGTAGATGCTAAGGCATATGTCAAGGTATGTGATCAATGTTAGCATTTCAATAACATTCCTAGACAGCCAGCAGAGTAGCTTACGCCAATGATGGTCCCTTGGCCTTTCGCACAATGGGGATTGGATATTTTGGGGCCCTTTCCAACGGGAACTAGGCAAATGAAGTTTTTGGCATTAGGAATAGCTTATTTCACTAAATGGGTGGAAGCTGAACCTTTAGCAAAAATTACACAACAGAATGTTAAGAACTTCGTCTAGAAGAACATAGTATGTAGATTCGAGATACCCAGGGTACTAATTTCTAACAATGGATGACAGTTCGACAACACACCTTTAAGGGAATTTTGTGAACAACTTGGAATCAAGAACCATTATTCCTCACCCTCCCACCCACAGGCCAATGGCCAAGCAGAAGTAGTAAACTAATCCTTGTTGAAAATCATCAAGACTCGGCTTGAAGAGGCAAAGGGAGTATGGTCGGATGAGTTACTGAGTGTTTTGTGGGCTTATAGAATGACGGTGAGAACTCCCACTGGGGAAACTCCTTTTAAACTAGCTTATGGAAGTGAGGCGGTTATATCGGCAGAAGTACACATGGCCAGCCACAGGGTGAAGGAATATCAAGCTGAAGAAAATTAAGTACAGCTCCGTCTTAACCTTGACCTTATGGACGAGGTAAGGATGGACGTAGAATAGAGAACAACAAGGTACAAAAATCTTATGGCAAGACAATATGATGCCATGGTAAAGCCCAGGCACTTCAGTATTAGGGATCTCGTCCTGAAGAGGGTTACCTTGGCAACAAGAAACCCGACCTATGGAAAACTGGGGCCAAATTGGGAAGGACCTTATAGGGTTATCAACTGCAAGAGGCAAGGATCCTACTATTTGGAAGCTTTGGATGGACGGAGGCCATAACACCCTTGGAATGTTGAGCACCTAAGTAAATACTATCAGCAAATGCTGACTCTGGACGAAAGTGGCCATGGACGAGATACCTAGACGAGTGGAATTTAGCATTCTTGTGTTTGCTTGTTTACTACTATGTGTTTTAAATATTTTAATAATCCCCTAGAAAGTACATTAGTGTTTTCACTTTTGTGCTATTCATGGACAAGTTTGTGTGTTTTTAATTCCCTAAAGGCACTAGCTCTTGAGCATGTGCCATGCCTATAGACCAATGTTTGCATAAGTTTGGATTTTCAAAGATATATATATATATATATATATATATGATGTATTTTCAAGTATATACATAATTGTATAGGAATCCATCATTTTTGTACATTCATCCAGAGTGATCCACGAGAGGCAAACAAGCATGGACGAATAAAATCCTTGGATGCAAGGATGTATCGTCCATAAGCTTTCCTTAAAAGGAAAAATAAAATGAAGAATAAACCTAAGGTACATCCGTCTAAAGCTTAAGACGAGATGAAACCTAAGGAATAATCGTTCAAACCATGGACGAACAAAGATTGTGTAAAGCACAAGCCCATAGACGAATCTAACCAGCACAACAATCCAATACATGGACGAGCAATTACTGGGAACAATTTTGCTAAGGGCACAAACATGATCATCCCCAAATTTGAATAACGAATAAAAGCTAAGCCAAGAGGAACGTCATTCATAGACAAGCTCCACTTGATGGCGAACATGAAGGATTCATTTTACTCTATTTTGGTGATGTAAAAAGAAGATTCACCCATATACTCAAGACGAGGTAAAATGATTTCCTAAGTGGACGAACCACACGGCCACAAAATTGATATGGGCAATATAAATAAAGTTCATACATAAAGCTTTAAACGTATTCAAACATAATGGAAGATGTAAATGGAAAGATTCATTCATTCATAAAACTTGAAGAAGGGTGGATGACCAACGTTCCAAAAACCCTTAAGTTATATAAAAATAAAAATAAAAAATAAAATAAATGATCATATGTGAAGCTCGTCCATAAACTTAGACGAGATAATTGTACTTGAATAAACTTGAATATAAAGAAAAGCAAGAACAAAGCCCCAAACAACGGGCATTTCCAATAAAGATAAATTAAATTATAAAGTTACTTGGGTAAGCCATTGGGGGCATTGCCTCCAGACTTGGAACTGTCCTAAGTTACTTTGTTATTGACGTCGTCCAGTATGTTGACATCCTCAGAGCTCGTCTGTAACAAGGAGCTTTCAGTAGCAAGGGGAAGCTTGAAGGAATCAAAATCCAAATCAGGATATGTTTCCTTAGCATTAGCACGAAAGTCCTCATAGCTAGCTGCATAGTGGCTGTCTAGATCCTTCTTGTACTTGTTAGACTTCTTGAAGGCTACTATGGCTTCTCCACATGCTTTCTCTAAGGACGAGACAAACTCAGAAACTTGTCCCTTGTGATAAACGATATGAGTATCCTTCTCTATATTGTCAGCTTTAAGTTCTTCCACCTCGTTTTTTAGTTTCGTCTCACTTCCTTACAGACGATTAAAATCTTCAGTCAACCTGAGCACCTCCCCCTTTTTTAGCAAAATTTCATTGTTTAGCTCCTTAGCTTTGTCCTTAGCCGTCTTAGCCTCTGTAGCGAGCTCCTTAGCCTGGCAGGTTGCTATGTAAAATTTTGACATAGCCTATGCATGGACGAATGGAAGTTCAACGTACTGTTCAAAAAAGAAAAAAAATTTTGAAGACACGCAAGGACGAGCGAAACACTACCTTAAAGAGGTCATAGATGCCAGAGCGTTCAAATTCTTTCACTGACATGTTGTAGCATTCATTAACTTCATGCTCAGTGACGATTCCTTTGAACGTCCTCCATATGTAGCTCTCGTCTAGCACCAGGTTAGAAGGACAATCAGATGGCTCGGATGGATTAGGCTTGCAGGAATTTTTGACTGGAGGGGGAGGAGGATCAATTTGGACGGGATGGATTGTTTGGACGGGCTCCACATCAACTGGAGGATCGTCTAGGTTTACTATCGGGGGTGTGAACTTAGGAACCTTAGGAAGAGAAGTCTTAACAAGTTTCTGTTTCTTGGCACCTTGACGACTTGGAAGGTCATCCAAATCCACAGCACTGGAAATCGACTTAGATTTTCTTTTCCCTGTCTGGATGGAAGTTACTTGGACACCTGGTGGTGCAGTTGGGGGTGCAATAATGTCTTCGTCCCCATTAGTTATGGCTTTTTCTTTGTTTTCCCTCATTGTAGTTATCCCTGTGATGAGGAAAACCAAAGTTAAAAAAAAAAAAAAAAGAAATGGAGTGGACGATACTTACTTCGACGGGTAGTTTCCTCGTGACTAAGATTTTCAACAATAGGTAATGGGCCAAGCCCCCAAGCTGCTAAACGACTGAAAGTAACTAGATCGTGAAAAGTTCTCCTAGGGAAGGTACAAACTTCGTCGATCCGGTCCAAGTAAACTTTGTCCAAACGTGGATGAACAACAGCTGCATCACCAAAGGAAAGGGTTAGACGAATGAAAGATAGAAAACATGTAAAGAGAAACAAAATAAAATGGAAAGGAAACATACCCTTAGGATAAAGACGACCTAGAGGGCTGGTAAAAGGTGGGAAGGGGGGATTACCCACATTAGCTGGGCCCCCAGCCCAATTTCTAAAAATAATAAAAAATTCTTTTTTCCAAAGTCTGTCAAACAAGTTACAGCCTTTTATTAAACTGTAATAAGAGCCCCTGGACAAGAATTGGTAAAAACCAGCGGACTTCTTTATCTCTGAGGGCTTATAACAGTAAAGGAACTCGTCCACCGTAATTAGGCAGTTCCCCTCTAGTGCCTCATGCCATAGCACTTGCATGGTAACTATCGTCCTCCAACCATTGGGGTTAAGCTGGTTAGGTCCAATATCCAATCTATGGAGGAGGTCTCTGCAGAAGGAATTTAAAGGAAACCTAAGGCCAGCTAAAAGATAGGAAGTGTATACTCCTAAACCAGAGGAAGGAGAACAACACCTTTCTTCAGCCTTAGGTAGATGAGGGTTAAACCCCCTAGGAATCTGATATCTATCTACAAGAGTTTTAAACTTGGCAGCGTCTAAGGTGGATGCTAGCTCTAGGGCACAACTATAAATGACGTCTTCCTCATCCTTTTCCTCGTCTTAGGTGGCTATCTGGACGAGCTAGCCCCAGATCTAGAAGCCATCCTACGTTGTAGTTCCTGAAATTCCTTTAAAGGAATACTAGGTACCCTAGACGAATAATGCTCATTTGAAGAATCACTACAAGATGTGCTACCTTCACTACCCTCACTCTTAGAATAATCGTCTTGGTACTCGTCTATCTCCTTTTCTAAACTACTAGATGAAGACTTGGTTGAAATGAAGAAAGATTAAGATGAAAGCCTAAAAAGAAAGAGGAAGTATTTGATAGAACTAGGAGGAGAGCTAGACGAGGCTCTTGGATGAGATGGCAGAAAGGAAAATAAGAGAAAAAGCGAGGGGCAAGGAAGGGAATGCACAATTTATAGGCTCTAGAAATAGGGTTAGTGAAACAACGCGCGCCACTCAAAGGTTGACATGTGGCGATTACTTTGGGAAACGAGATTGACACAACAGGCCAACCAACGGCTTTGTGACGCGTGGCTCACGGAAAACAAGGTTAGTGAAACGATGCAAGCCATTCAAAAATTGACACGTGGCGGTTCTTTTGGAAAACGAGATCGACACAATAGGCCAACCAACGACTTTGCGACATGTGGCTCATAGAGGTAAAACCATATAAATACTCTTTAAATTATGTCAATATCCTGGACGACCCTTTGAACAAAGGGGCAACTGATGGGATAGCAAGAAATTAGTTCATCTCCAATTCGTCCATAGGGATCGTCCATGTCCAAGAGAGTAGACAGCAACAGGAACCACCTAAAGAGACTAAGGGATGTTCTTGGACGAGAATATGGTTAATGAATGACAAAGTCTCCCATGGACGATAACGAGATCGTCCATGGACATCGTCCATGGACGATGATCAGAAATCCATGGATGACCGAACCGTCCATACAATGGACGGATGAACGTGCAACACTTGGGAAACTTCGACATTTTGGAATGGTTAATAAACCCATGATTATCACCGTAAATTCCTCGAGTAGTTAATTTCCATTAGCGGTTGCAACTTCTGTAGCCGTTAAGGAAGTTATGTCCGGACTCATTGGCTTTCGTGAATCTTGGGGAAGTTACTGGGTAAATAACCACCCCCAAGGTCTTTATATAAAGGACTGGTCTAACCAAAACAAGGGTAAGAAACTGATACTTTAATCCCAAAAAGTTGGAACTTCATTCCTGTGAGAGACTAACTTAGCCATCAGAGGGTGTTTGGCTAGTCCACTCTGGTCCCCTTTTGATTGCGTGTTCATTTTCTAGGCATTCCACAGCCACCAGTAGCCTAACGAAACCGGAGCATTCAACCTACTGATTCTATGCGATATCAAATGCAAATTGTGAAAATTTCAAAATATTAATCTAATAAAAAATCGTAGAGTGGTGTAGAAATAACTTAATCCTAATCCACCCAATTTTACCTAGCTAATTAACAAAAGAGTGAGGAGGATTTCAGATAAACCTCATTCGTGTGATCATATTTGATATATTAATGCACGCATATAAAAGGGCATGAGAATTACTAATAATTGAGGATTTAAATCCTCTAGATTTTCTAGGATACTTTACCAATTGATTTCCTTAAATCCTAATCACTTTCTAATGATTTAATGATCTAGATTTTGCCATGTCAGCATTCTACTAACAATACAATAGAGGCATGGACAAGGAATAATTACTAATTAATTGCAGAAAGATTCTTTCTAGGATACAATTAAGCCAAAAATCTTCAAGTAACAAACTTTGAGAATTTTGTGAACCTCTCTAATGGTGTCAAATCTATAAAAATCGAATATGAAGGCTATATTTATAAACAATGAAAAATTGCCTTTGGAAAGGCACTAATGAGGAATGAAGAGTCAGTTTAGTTTGTTCAACCCTTCAAAAACATACCTCGGTTGTAACTAGCCATTAGAGACATAAAATGTCTCATTTCCCTCATTTTTATACAAAAATATCACATTCAATTACCATCTCACATGAGTGAGATTGCCTTCACTAGAATGAAACTGCATTCATTCAAGTGAGCTTTATGAACTCACTCAAGCAAATGTAAAGTGCACTTTGAGTGAGCCTCTGCACATTGTTGGACAGAAACTAAACTATCAATTTCTGGATAGTAAACCTCGAATCCACGAAGGGTTGGCTTTTTGGTGGGCTAAGGGAGCAATTGCCTTCCTCGACCCCCTAGCTCCGACTTTGGTTTTTCTTGTGATTTGAGCAATTTTGGTGTTCTTGCTACATAACAACATGAGAAAGAATTATAAATAAAGAAAGAAGGGATAATTAACTTAGTCTATTTAAATTGCTAAAATAAACTAAATTTCTCAAATTTTGTAAAACTTTTATTTTTAGATTTTGATGCATAGCCATTTACTAAAACTATCAATGGACCTAACAAGAAATGGACAAAACTATCAATGCATAGTCAATACTTAGGTTAAGGTTGAATTATGATAGGCCACAAACTGGATGACCCCTTGTGATAAGAATTAATTAATTAATTAGCCAAGTTATTAATTAATCAATTTATCATGCAAAGCGTGGTAGCACAAACAAATCACCAATAAACTAAAATTGCAGCGGAAAATAAATGACACGGTGATTTGTTTACGAATGGGGAAAAACCTAACGGCAAAAACCCCACCGGGTGATTTTCAGGTCACCACTCCCGAAACTCTACTATTATCACAACAAGCGGTTACAAGCAAGGAATCTCAAGTACCTTACCAACCTACAGTTGAACCCTTACCCTAATACCCAATCAAACTTGTTCTGTAGTGATAGTTTCCATTTCTAATGCACGGCTCCCAAGTATGTGACTAACCAATTGCACGGATGCCAGTACGCGACTTCAATCACCAATCTAAAAAGATTATTGGCTGCAAAGTTCTTCAGTTCATCCACACGATGAAGATCAGGAAGATGCTTAGTCACAAAACCCTATGGTGCAAATACACAGCAACTTCTCCAAGAAAGAGATCAACTAGGTCAAGATTTTGTCTCCGGTCACAATTTGCTTGAACAGAGTTTGCTCAATACTTGTGCAACTTGTGTACCGTTTTACGGTTCTTAAAACAATCCATTTATATGTTTAGGGTTAGGAGAAAAGAAGGCCTATAGACAAATTCACGGATCCCAAGAAAATCAAAGTTGAAATCTAAAATTCTTAAACCTTGACAAATAGGAGGTGTCGAGCAGGTATCGACCAACTGTCAAGCTTTAATGATTTTGCACTCTTGCTTGATTTCATGAACAGACTTGAAGGCTTCAACACTAGATCTTGAAACTTGGTTTCTTGAAGTAGTTAAACAAATCCTAAGTCTACCCAAATACAAGTAAAGTGCGTTTTGTCAAAGGATAAGCCAATTACATAAAATCATGACATATGTTCTTAACATGCGAAACACATATGTCCTAACAATCTCCCCCTTTGGCAATCCGTGATAAAACCACAACTAACAAATGAACATATGAGAGAAGTCATAAATCACTTAACTCATATACACTTGTTGAATACAATAAAATCCATCCTTACACAAACTCTGAAAAAACTTTGCAAGAAGAGAGTTAATGGCAAGTAGACTTTAACAACCTGCATTTCTGAAACACTTTAAACAAAACTCATCAAGGCATCTTTGTGTGAAACAAAATAATAGATTGCATACAAATAAGTAAGAAGCATGTGTATAAAGAGAGAAAAGAAACAACACATGAAAGGGTAGGTGAAAGAAAAACACACATCAACAATATATAAGAGAAAATAAGTACAATGTATGTCTATAGATGGTCACAAGACCTCATGTACAAGAACAATGTATCTAATAAAGAGAGAAAAGAAAAAGATATATAATATCCTCACTACATCCCTTAAAAACAATAATAACAACACTCCCCCTAACAAAATGATCCTAAAAACTAACTCTCCCCCTAAGAGTGCATATCCAAAACTACTCCCCCTTTTTGTCACGAGTGACAAAGGGTAGAATGTCAAGTAGACATCTCATTAGTAGAGCTAGCATCTCCATCATCATCTGAAGCGTCATCGTCTTCACCATAATCATCATCATCATCATCATCCTCAGCATCAGAATCGGAAGCAACTGGATGAGGTGGTGAAAGAGTAGGCTCAGGTGCAAAGTCACCCATAGCCACCTACCGTCATGCAATACGACCGACACGAACGTTCGCCTAATACAACTCCGTAGAGAGTGTATCCAGGTGAGCATCCATGCGCTGCAGCTATGCCATGACGTCTCCCAAAGACATATCACTGGAAGAGGAAGGAGCGGATGCAGATGGAGTAGACCGGGATGGAGCAAAACGAGAGGAGGGTGCTGCTGAATCTGTCTGTCGCGACCAAAACTGGGCCTCGCTACGTTTAACGGTAGCGTAGTCTATGGCACATATGATGTAAAAATGGTCAGACGAGGGAAAAGGAACGGAAAAATTGCGTAAAATCCTCGTGATCGCAGTAGGAAAGATTAGCTTATCACGAGACGTCGAATCCAAATGAACATCTATGATAAACAGAATGAAGTGAGAGGGAAAATCTATAATGAGATGCTCAAGAAGAGATAGCAAAAATCGAGCATGAGGCTCTGTGATGGAGTTATAATGAGAAAGAGGATGTAAAACAAAAGTCATCACCATGTTCATGAACCTAAGACCTTTAGCAAAAGGTCGATATGGTGTAAAAAGACGCTCACCCCAAGTAGTAAGGTGCTTACAACAAGAAGACATGAGCTCATCCCTAGACACTATCCTCAGACACTCACAACTAGGATAGTCAGGAAACTCTATCCTAGGGACATGAAGCACATCCGCAACCAGCTACGATGTGACAGGGATGCGCGTACCTCGAACGTGAGTGAAAAAGAGAGGTACTGAACGATCTATCCTACGCATCTTGGAGTAAAACTCCTGGATAATCACGAGAGGACATGTGACCGGGACGTCACACAGTGACTCCCATCCCCTACTGTGAATGACAAAGGGAAGTCAGTGTCGACAAAGTCCAACAATATGACTTGGCGTTCCGAATGAATGCCTCGTCTAGAGAAATTCTCTGAAAATGCCTTAAAGGCATCATCTTCACGGAACCGAATAGTAGAAGAAGGATCAGAAGATGAAGAAGCACTGGAACAAAGAAGGTTCCAGGCTGGAGTGGATTTACGCTTAGGTGCCATAGACACGGATAACATAAACTAGCAGAGAGGGAGAGAAAGAATGATAATCAGAAAAGTCCCAAGCAGTTTCAAATATATCAAGTATATTGAAAAGAAGTACGTATGCATGGGAAACACATGAACATGTGACATACAAAAGAAAATGCATCATGGGCTCAGCCCAATCCAAACCTATCAGCACACAAACATATAGCACACATCTAAATGCATGACAATATCATTATAATGCTAATGTGATGCAATGTATGAGGTTTTAAACATATTTAAATGAAAACCCAACCCAAAATTTCATCAAACACTTATCAATTTTGAAAAACCCCAAAAATTTTCAAAAAAAACCCAAATTCTAGGTTTTAAATCATGAACTGCATGAATGAGAAAGGATTAGGAGCTTACCAAGTAAGGAGAAACTTGAAAAAACTTGAAGAATCCTTGAGGAAGAGGTTTGGAGTGAAAATGAGAGTGTTTGGGAGATGAACAGTCGCAGACAGATCGAGAGAGATTGAAGAAATGAGAGAAGAATTGCGATTGAGAAATATATAGACCCTTCAGTAATGCTTGACAGCTGAGGTATCAGGAGGTATCAAGGAAGCTGTTGAGGTAGGTGTCGAGGATCTAGTCATCGACAGTTGAGGTATCGAGAAGGTATTGAGCAACAAAGAGTCAGATTCAAGAACAAAAGCTTGATCGATCTAGCAGGTGTCGAGGAGCTATCGAGGAGGCAGGAGCTTTCTCGATCAATCCACCAGGTATCGAGGAGGTGTCGAGACAGTTTTTCAAAACAATTTTTCGTGATGTGAAAAACACAGATATGGATGCAATCCAACATACAACTCAACCAACAATCCAATCAACACAAAAATCTCTCAAAATAGTCTCTCAATCCAAAAAAAATTTTGAGCACAAGGATCTCCAAAACACACATACACACTAAACAAGTCTGACCAATTTTATATTTCAAAAATAAGTCACAATAGTTTAGTGAGCATACATGACCACATGTAAAACTTGTGATGGCCAAATCACATTGTATCTGCACATGTATTAAGAATAGTAAAGAATATTGCGTGTTGTGTGTGAGAAGCATCGCAAGATTGCATAAGTGTATACATGTTACGACGATTTGAGATATGAGAAAATCGCTTTAACTCACACACAGTCATAACTGCTTGATGGGGACTATTACCTTCAAGGTACATCCTATAACTTCCACATCTCCTAGAATACACGCTTGCAATCATTTTTAAAAGTATTTTTAATCTTTTTGCTTTTGATTTTTCTTTGCATATTTTTCTTTTAAGTATATCATACATGGGCTTATTAGAGAGAGAAAAG
>JAOWBE010139034.1:0-19250 GCA_028566155.1 Quercus phellos
CCGAGGAATTTGGGAATTGGAGTATAATTGAAATCATTGAAGCTGAGGTCCAAGTAAATCAAATGCTTCAAATCAAGCAGAGAAGGATTTATCTTACCGCCGAACACTGACCTCTCATAAGCTTCATACTGAGCATCCCATTGGGTATCATCAGTAGTAGTAGGAAAAAAGCTTCTGAGATGGAGTTGGTGGACATGACCGGTCCGGTTGTGGCAGACAACGCCGAACCAGTGACAGCAATCCACATCAGCAGCAGCCCAAGAGGCAAGCCGGTCAGAAGGATCGATAAGATGTTGCTTGAAGTTGAGAAGGGCATGTCGCTCGCTTTTGATGCAACCAACCTCAGAGTCGGCAGTGAGCAACCAAAGGAAAATGGTTAAAGTAAGGGCTATTAATCTCAGAGAAGCGTACATGATGATCACGGTTTTAAAGAAATATTTGATGGTGATTTTATTTATGTGTAAATGCTACTTATCGCACGCTTATTTATAGTAGCAATCCGAGTCTTGTGCTGCTAATAGGTCATAGGAGTTTCTTTCCACTTTTGGGGTTTTTAATTTTTAATGCTTTTTTTATTTATTTGAAAGGGCTTAAAATTTTAAAGCATATTATTATATCGAAGACTGAGTTTTAGTTTATTAATAATTCATAGCATGATATTATCGTTCCCCCATAATGCGGTAGTCACTTCACAAATATAAGTTTATATTGTGTTCATCCTTATAAGAATTTAAACATATATTAAATTTCCATTATTTTTTACGGCTCCTTATTTGTTTAATTCCTTTATAATTTCTTGTTATGTGTTGGTTTAAATAGATATTTTCTTTCGTTACATTGGATGGATTCTGTCCTAGATGTTGTTGCCTTTTGAAAGGTATCAATATTTATTGTGCATGAGTCAAGCATATTGCATTGAGATTTGGTGTCCGTACTTGTTCTTATAGTGTTTATTAAAAGAAATATAGTTTTTAGTAATTTTAACATTACATGTGTGAAAAAAAAATAAATTAAAACTAGTTTATTTGAAAAAAAAAAGTTAGATTATTAAAAAAGAAATTGAGACAAAAGCTAAAAGCGCTAAAAAAAAAAATTAAAAAAAAAAAACTGCCTTTACTCAGACGGAATCTTTAAATACAGGGGCATGCAGTGGAGTCGAGTGTTAATTTTACCATCAAGAAAATCTATAGTTTATAAATTTGAAAGTGTCAAAAACTAAAAGAAAAAGAAACCTTGATTTTCTAGCTAGTGTCTCTATCCTAGAAGTCTTCCTTGAGCTGGAAAAAACTTTTTCATAAAAGACCTATATTGGGACAAACTTTCTTCCCATGCACATTCAACATTACATTGATGCAATAGGAGATATTGGAATTTGCTACTATATAGACGATGTGGCCATGTGGGTTTGTTTGTTGATGTAACCACACATTTTGGCAACAAGTATTGACTGTAAGTCTTCTAGATGAGGACCCTCCATATTTTGGACCCTTATTTAGGTTCATTTGGATTTTTATCAATTTTCTAAACTTGACACAAAATGTGTAACATATTTTAGGTGGGATTTTGGTTTTTCATTTCTAATAAATCCCACTATGTTTACTTGTTTAAACGGGATTTTGATTCGTCATTTCTAATAAATCTCACTATGTTTACTTGATTATATAATTTGTGATAGCTATTTCCATTTTAAAACTTTTATCTTTTTTATCTTCTTTTTTTTAGTATATAAGAAAAACTTTTATCTTTTATTTTTATTGTTTTCTCTAAAAACGCAAAAATCATAGGTGAGTCCCTTCATGACTACCTATCCTAGAAGTCTTCCTCGTGCTGGAAAAAACTTTTTTATATAAGACCTATATTTGGACAAAATTTCTTCCCATGCACATTCAACATTACATTGATGGAATAGGAGATATTGGAATTTGCTACTATATAGACGATGTGGCCATGTGGGTTTGTTTGTTGATGTAACCACACATTTTGGCAACAAGTATTGACCGTAAGTCTTGTAGATGAGGACCCTCCATATTTTGGGCCCCTATTTAGGTTCATTTGGATTTTTATCAATTTTCTAAACTTGAAACAAAATGTGTAACATATTTTAGGCAAGATTTTGATTCGTCATTTTTTATAAATCCCACTATGTTTACTTGATTACATAATTTGTGATAGCTATTTCCATTTTAAAAATTTTATCTTTTTTATCTTGTTTTTTTTAATATATAAGAAAAACTTTTATCTTTTATTTTTATTGTTTTCTCTAAAAATACAAAAATCATAGGTGAGTCCCTTCATGACTACCTCTAATATTTCAAACATGGGATGAAACAAACAATCAAGCCAATATTCATTTTTAAGCTAATATCATGAGATACTTTGTAGTTTGTAGGCAGGGAATGAATCTCAAAGTGCCCCACATTAAACTGCCCAATCAATTAACACAATAGATTCCTATTATTATTCATCAACTACTAGTCAAAATAAGCTAGACACATAAGTTATACGTTACAACTTAATTATTATTATTATTATTATTATTTTATTTTTATTTTTTTATAACAACAACTTAATTAGTTGATTTGTTGGTTTGTTACTAATTTTAGTGAGGTTACTCAAAAAAATGAAGTATTGTCCTAATCAACTGATTGAATTTAGTTGATTACGCTATTATTACATCCAAATGGAACTTTAAAATAAGTAGCATTGGAAATTTCATCAATATTGCATATAGATAGAATAAATTATACAAATATATATATATATATATTTATATATATATTTATATTGATACAAAATAGGTAACAAACTAGTGTCGTGGGTAGAATGTAAAAAAGAAAAAATATTGTTAGTGTTTGTATCTTGGAAGTCTTCCCTCATGCTCGATACAACTGTCTCAGAAAAGTCTAACTATGAACAAATTTCTTCCCATGCACACTAACATTGAATATACTCTAGTTTTTTCTCCATCTAATAATATATAGTGGAAATTGTCATCCAAGTTCACAAAATCTTTTCTAATTAAAACTAGTCAATAGAATTCAACATGACATTAGAATTTCCTAACAGTGGATTTGTTTGATATTGTGAAATTTCTTTATCTAGCCATTGAAAAGTCTAGTATGAGTTGGCGGGATTTTCTGTTTGATGACTTGAGCTTAATTGGTTTTTTGATGCTTTAAATTTGTACCATGCATTTGGGATTTGGCGTGAAGCATTGACTCAGTGAGTGTTGTAGATGCAACAATTTTGTGGGACATTATAGGTTCATTTTTGGATACATATATCAATTTTCAAACTTGAGAAAAGTGCAGTGCAACTTATTTTACACGGAGCTTTGATTTGTCATCATCATTCATTACTTTATCAAAAAAATTAAAAAAAAAATTCAAGGATCATTAAAATAGAATATGTCCCACTTTGACTTTAACTTTTAAGCGGCTGTGTATTTTTTTCAAAAACAATTGACTGTATTTATTATAATGATTGTATTTTACTTTTAAGGTGATACTTCTTCAAAGGATAGAACATTAATAATAATAATAATAACAACAACAATAATAATAATAATAATAATATTATTATTATTATTATTATTATTATTATTATTATTATTATTATTATTATTATGGGGCTTAGCTGGATTTTACTTTGAAATATTGTGGAAAAAAGGAAAAAAAGTTTTAATGAGATCATTAGGCAAATACTGTTTATTGGAATTACAAAACATGTTTGTTTAACAGCCTTTAAGGAATTTGTTAATAGAATATTTTAAGAAATTTTAATACCACTTTCATGAAAAATATATAATAAAAAAATGTAAAAAAAATTCAGTTATTTTTTTCTTTTTCCACAAAAAATTTTTTTAAAATATTTCTTTAACTAATACCCTTAGTATCCGTTAATTTTTTCCTTACAAAAATTAGACGGGATTGAAGTAATTCTAGAGCTCCCAATGTCGATTTTTTTTTTTTTTTTTTTCAGGTGGAGTTGCAAAAAATATTTGTTACATTGGATGGATTATATCCTATATATTGGTATATTTATAAAGGTATCAATATTTATTGTGCATGTGTCAAGATATACTTTTTGGTATTTTTTATGTTAAATGTGTGACAAAAAAGTAAAAATTTTAAAAAATAATTTATTTGAAAAAAAAAATTATTAGATTATTTGATTAAAAAAATTGACAAAAAGCATAAAGCATAAAAAAATAAAATAAAATTGCATTTTTACCCAAATGGAATCTTAAAATGTAGGAGCAGTGTTAATTTGATCACCAAGAAAATGTATACTTTGTAAATTTGAAAGTGTTAAAAAACTGAAGGAAAAAAAGAAAAGAAAAAAGAAACCTTGATTTTCTAGTTAATATCTATATCCTGAAGTCTTGCTCGTGCTGGGAACTTTTTTTTAAGAAAGATCTATATTGGGACGAATTTCTTCCTATGCACACTCAACATTACGTTGATGAATCTGGAGATATTGGAACTTGCTACCGTATAGGTATAGACAATCTGAGTTTGTTTGTATCTTGGAAGTCTTCCCTCATGCTCAATACAACTGTCTCAGAAAAGTCTAATTATGAACAAATTTCTTCCCATGCACCCTAACATTGAATATACTCTAGTTTTTTCTCCATCTAATAATATATAGTGGAAATTGTTATCCAAGTTAATTGAAAATATGTGATGCTCTGGCACAAAATATTTCCTAATTAAAACTAGTCAACAGAATTCAACAAGACATTAGAATTTCCTAACAATGGAATAATTGTTTGATATTGTGAAATTTCTTTATCTAGCCATTGAAAAGTCTAGTATGAGTTGGCGGGATTTTCTATTTGATGACTTGAGCTTAATCTGATTTTTGATGCTTTAAATTTGTACCACGCATTAGGGATTTGGTGTAAACCATTGACTTGGTGAGTCTTGTAGATGAGACAATTTTGTGGTCCATTATAGGTTCATTTTTGGATACATATATCAATTTTCAAACTTGAGAAAAGTGCAGTGCAACTTATTTTACACGGAGCTTTTATTTGTCATCATCATTCATTACTTTATCAAAAAAAAAATTTAAAAATTCAAGGATCATTGAAATAGAATATGTCCCACTTTGACTTTAACTTTTAAGTGGTTGTGTATTTTTTTTTTAAAAAGTGAATGTATTTATCATTGTAGGGGCCAATTAATCAGGAGATACTGTTAAGGCAGTATTAACTAGGCCTGTAGGCCGATCTGAGGACATTAGATAATCTGAGAATGCCTATATAAAATTATAAGGGGGAAAATGAATAAAGAGAAAAGTAGAGATAATATGAGATAAGCCCAACAAGTGTCTGAGGAGAAAAGCCATCTCGGCAACAAGGGTCCGAGGTCAATAAGAGTGCCGTATCATCATAGACTTTCCTCGAAATTACATCACAACTAAGAGTTGGACACTGGACAAAGGGTAAGAAAGGAGACGGGCATCAAATATCTTTAAAAAACTGTTATCTCCGCATTAAATGCCTCCCAACTAATTCTCTGACCACATTAATGTGGAGGTGATGCCTGAACAGTGGTCACGCTGCCTTATAGCTACTAGATGATGGTTTTGGGAGGTGTTGGATGGGACAGAAAGGAGTTCCCAGAATCTGACCTACACATGTATGGCAAGGATGATGCCAAGATTATAGTATATAACATGGAAAGGTGGCTAAAGGAAGGGACACAGAAAAAAGATAACTGGGGAGGATAATCCACTAAATACTAGTAATTGTGCTCATCAATAAGATATCATAACCTAGTTCCTCTGATCGTGCCGAAGATCGTTATTTTCTTATCTTATCTATGTTTAATTCTATGAATATTGCAATCTTTATGGACTTTCTTATGGAATAGAAATAGTTCTTTCACTTACTCTCTATAAATTTATTGTTTGGGCTCATTGGGTTGAAATCCAATCTTAGGGTGGGTCCATCCCAAGTTTAGTCCTTACAAATGGCGCTGTCTGTAGGGAGAACTTGATCTATTCTGAAGGAGGTTCCAGTGTGATGAAATGATGGAAGAACCAGGTCCATACCAGGCAACGATAGGTCCAGACCAAGTGGATGATAACTTATACCAAGCAGAATCAAAGGGGTTTCAACATAGCAATCTGTACAATCATAGGGGAAGTGCGCACACAACTCATATCAATAGAGGCCAGTCTTGAGGGAAGGGCCATGTTTCCCATGCGAAGAATGATAGAGACATGCAACATGAAATTGATAAACTAAAGAAAGAATTGCGCCACGCACGATGAAGACATTCATCGCCCAACTCTGAGCTGTCCTCTGACAAGATAGATGATGCTACTTATAAACGAAGATCTAGAACTCTGCCCAATGAAACCTTTTCCTACGATGAGGAGTATCGCCATAGACGTAGGTATAAGAGCCTGCCCCGCAAAGGCCTAGGGAATAATGTCATGAACAAGGCATTGAGTCAAGTTTCTAAGTCGCCTTTTACGCGAAATATAGAAGATGCAAGCCTACCTCGGCTATTTAATCAACCCACTTTCACCCTTTATACCAGTCGATCAGACCCAGTGGAACATGTCAGTCACTTTAATCAGAAGATGGCTGTTCATTCTAAAGATGAGACTTTGATGTGTAAGATCTTTCCATCTAGCTTGGGTCCAATGGCAATAAGATGGTTTAACGGTCTAAGGGCGAACTCCATCGATTCCTTTAAGAAACTCACCAGGGCTTTTGGCACTCACTTCATCACATGTAGTAGGGTTCCTCGGCCTTTGGGATCCTTACTATCTTTGTCCATGCGAGAAGGGGAGACTCTGAAGGCCTACTCGGATAGATATTGGGAGATGTTTAATGAGATAGACGAGGACTATGACGATATGGTCATTAGTACTTTTAAGGCTGGCCTTCCAGTCGGGCATGGTTTGAGGAAATCTCTAACGGATAAGCCTATTGCTAGTGTGCGTCAACTTATGGATCAGATTGATAAGTACAGAAAAGAGAAGGACCAACTACAGGGGAAGGGAAAAAAGAAGGTGATCCCTTAGGAGATGAGAGATTTCAGGTCGGACCGGTTTCATAATAACCGACCTCAGAAAGATTTTGTTAGCAGCTAGGATCTTCCATCACTCAAGCGGTGAATGCTGTGTTTTGAGAACCAGTACAACAGGTTCTGGAAAAGATTAAAAATGAGCCGTTCTTCAAATGGCCGAACAAGATGGCAAGAGATCCTATGAGGCGTAATCAAAGCCTCTATTGCCATTACCATCAGGACCATGGGCATACTACCGAAGATTGTAGAAATCTATGGGATCATTTGGATCAATTGATCTAAGAAGGGAAGTTAAAGCAACTCTTGCATCATTTTAGTAGTCGAGGAGGCCAAACGGGTTTGGCATTTCATGGAGATGCGTCTTCAAGGTCCCCTCTAGGCACGGTTAACGTCATATTTGCTGCCCCAGGGAGAATCAGGTCTTGCCCCTCCAGGGTAATGTCAGTATCTTGTTGCCCAGATGAGGGCTCCAACTCAATGCTGAAGAGGGTCAAAATGGGAATCCCATTGGTGTTAGGCTTTTCAAATGAGGACAAATTAGGAACTATGCAACCGCATGATGATGCTTTGGTGGTTACACTTAGAATTGGTGGGTATGATGTGAAAAGGGTGATGATTGACCAGGGTAGCGCTGTGGAGATTATGTATCCGGACCTCTTCAAGGGGCTAAATTTAAAACCTAAGAATTTAACAGCCTATAATTCTCCTTTGGTGAGCTTTGAAGGCAAGATGGTCATTCCAAAGGGGCAGATTAGATTACCCGTGCAAACTGGTTCTGATGTGGTTGAGGTGGACTTTATTGTGGTAGATGCTTTCTCTCCATATACAGCCATCATAGGCAAACCCTGGCTTTATACCTTAAGAGTCGTTTCCTCTACTCTTCACTAAAAGGTGAAGTATCTCTCAAGAGACTAAGTGCTGGAAATATTGGGAAGCCAATCTATGGCTAGGCAGTGCCTAGTGGCGGCTATTCAACATCGGCCAGAGGTAAAAACCACGGCCATCGCTGAGAATGATTTATAGCAATCAAAAACTTTGGCATCCCTCTTCAATAGACTAGCCGATGAGGTGAAATGTGAAGATCTAGAAAGGGTGGTTATTGGGGATGATCCGGAGAGATTCTTTCAGAATGGGGCTCAACTGCCTCTATTAAAGAAAGAGCAATTGGTGGAATTTCTGAGAAAAAATGTTGATGTGTTCGCATGGGATGCTTACGAAACCCCGGGGGTAGATCCAAATTTCATTTGTCATCACCTGAATGTTAAACCTTCCATTAATCCGAGGAGACAGCCTCCTCGGCGTCCGTCTAGAGAAAATGTCGAGGCTATCAGAAATAAGGTGATAAAGCTCAAATGAGCAGGAGTTATCAAAGAGGTGTTTTATCCTCAGTGGTTAGCTAATACGGTGGCAGGGAAAAAGAAAACAGGGAAATGGCGTGTGTGTGTGGACTTCGCAGACCTCAATAAGGCTTGTCCCAAAGACCCTTTCCCCATGCCTCAGATAGATCAGTTGGTGGATGCAATGGTTGGTCATCCTCGGATGAGTTTCTTGGATGCCTTTCAAGGATATCATCAGATACCACTGGCACTAGACAACCAGGAAAAAACAGCTTTTGTTACTCCTACTGGAAATTATCACTACAAAGTGATGCTCTTTGGTTTGAAAAACGTAGGGTCTACGTATCAACAGATGATGACTAAAATGTTTGAACCACAGTTGGGCAGGAGCATTGAATTCTATGTTGATTATATGGTTGTAAAGAGCAAATTAGTGTCCGAGCATGTAGAAGACCTCACAAACATCTTTGAAATTCTGAGGAAGCACAAGTTGCGCCTGAACACATCCAAGTTCTAGTTCGTGGTAGGTTTAGGAAAGTTTTTGGGCTATATGGTGACTCATAGGGGAATTGAGGTAAACCCTGATCAGATTAAGGCCATTAACAGCTTGCAACCACCTCAAAATCCCAAAGAGGTCCAGAAACTGACTGGGATGATTGCTGCTTTGAACCGATTCATATCTAGGTCAGCAGACAGGTGTAGACCTTTCTTCCTTTTGCTGTATAAGTGGAAGGGATTTAAATGGACCGAAGAATGTGTCGTGGCGTTTCAACAGCTTAAAGAATATCTATCTCGGCCATCTATCATGTCTAGTCCTGAGGTGGATGAGGTTCTTTTTGCCTACTTGGAGATAATCTTTTATGCGATAAGCTTTGTTTTGATACGAGTAGACAATGGCACACAACGGCCAGTTTATTATGCAAGCAAGTCACTTCATGAAGCTGATATGCGTTATTTACTATTGGAGAAGGCTATCTTGGCAGTAGTGCATGCTACGAAGAAACTTCCCCATTATTTTCAAGCACACACCGTGATTGTCCTAACTCAGCTTTCGCTCAAGTTAATACTACGGAGTGCGGACTATACTGGAAAGATTGCCAAATGGGGCACAATTTTAGGAGCTTTTGATATCAAATACATGCCACGCACTTCTGTAAAGGGCCAGGTCCTCGCTGGTCTGGTGGTCGAGTTTGCTGAACTTCTAGAAGAAGCAGAGGTGAAGCAGCAGGGCATGGATGAAAAATTGGTTGGTCTAATCTCCACGCAAGACTCCTCATCCTAGAAAGTATATGTGGATGGAGCAGCAAACCAGCGTGGAGCAAGAGTGGGGCTAGTCCTGGTATCCCCCGAAAGAATTACCATTGAAAAATCCTTGAGGTTGGGATTCTCGGCTACAAACAACGAAGCGGAATATGAAGCTTCGCTGATGGGAATGGTGATAGTCTAGAAAATGGGTGGAAGGGTAGTGGAAATGTTTTCAAATTCAAGACTGATCATAGGCCAAGTAAAAGGGGAACTGGAGGCCCGAGATACAAGAATGCAAGAATATTTGAGTCAAGTTAGGCGTATATAGACAAAATTTAAGTCCTTTGATTTATCACATATCCCCAGAAGTGGAAATACCCATGCAGACTCTCTAGCTACCCTTGTCACTTCCTCGGCACAGAATTTGCCTCGAGTGATAATTGTCAAGGATTTATGCACTCCCACCCCAACGAAGAAAGAATTGCTCCAAATCCATCAAATCAATTTAGGGCCGAGCTGGATGGACTCTATACTGTTATTCCTTGAAAGGGATATATTTCCTGAGGAGAAAGCAAAAGCTGAGAAATACGAAGGAAAGCCCTTCGATTTTGGTTGTCTGAGGAAAAAAAGTTGTATAAACGTTCATTTTCTGGGCCATATCTGCTTTGCGTACATCCTGAGATATCGGAATCACTCCTAGAGGAGCTACGCGAAGGAATCTACGAAAGCCACACAGGGGGAAGATCCCTATCTCACCGGGCCATTACTCAAGGATACCGGTGGCCAAGTATACAGAAAGAAGCGCAAGAATATATCAAAAAATGTGATTAATGTTAAAGATTCGCTCTAAATATTCACCAGTCTGGAGGGGTTCTCAACCCTCTTTTCAGCCCTTAGCCTTTTGCTCAATGGGGCTTGGACATTGTAGGTCCTTTCCTTAAAGCACTTGGAAACAAAAAGTACC
Source organism: Quercus phellos (assembly GCA_028566155.1). Classification (NCBI taxonomy): domain Eukaryota; kingdom Viridiplantae; phylum Streptophyta; class Magnoliopsida; order Fagales; family Fagaceae; genus Quercus; species Quercus phellos. The sequence goes on from JAOWBE010139034.1 coordinate 10,596, forward strand.
TGCTGGTTGACACAGATTATTTTACCAAGTGGGTCGAGGTTGAACCTTTGGCTAATATCAAAGATGGAGATGTCAAAAGATTCATCTGGAAGAATATCGTATCTCGATTCGAGGTTCCCCATACCCTCATCTCAGATAATGACCTTCAGTTTGATAGCAAAGCCTTCAAGCAATACTGTTCTGATCTGTGGATAAAGAACAGATATTCTACTTTGGCCTATCCTTAAGGAAATGTACAAGCTGAAGCTGTCAACAAGGTTATAGTGAATGGACTCAAAAAAAGGTTGGATGAAGCAAAAGGAAAATGGGTGGAGGAATTACCACATGTCCTATGGGCGTATCGAACAACGCCTCAACGGTCAACAGGTGAGACCTTTTTCTCAATGACATATGGGGCCGAAGCCATAATCCCTCTGGAAACAAGCTTCTCGACGTTGAGAAATGATGCATTTACTCTAGACTGTAATGATAAGTTATTGGGAAAAAGTCTGGACTTTATCGAGGAGTGAAGGGAGAGTGCAATGGTCTGACTGGCCTACTACCAGCATAAGCTCAAGTAAGGTTACGATACCAACGTAAAGCTGAGGCCGTTGGCCGTAGGGGATCTGGTACTGAGGAAGGTTTTGGGAACTACTAAGAATCCAGTTTGGGGAAAATTGGGGCCTAATTGGGAAGGACCGTATCTGATCACTTCAGTGGCAGGAATAGGTGCATACTATTTGGAGGATCTAGATAAAAAAACTATACCCCACCCTTGGAATATAAACAATCTAAAGAGGTATTATTATTAAACAAAAACTAAGTTATGTCAGGTTCCTCAGACCACAAACTTAGTGAAAATTAATACTCTATGACATTTATTCAAACATTAAACAGACTTAATAGAAATTAATACAATACTAGTTCAACATGAACTTGAACATTTAAAGGGAATAAATCCCTAATTCCCATTCTCGGATCACAAGGTTTGTAATCACCTAATAAAGATGTAAACCTTAATAAGCCTATGAGCATCACTTAAAGCATTCTAAGGTGCCATGGGCTTATCTTTGTTTAATTAAATGTTAAAATACTTTCTTGAGGTTAAACTTGTAAGAATAGATATATGTTTAAAATATGTCTAGGTGGTGTTATGGATTCAATGGCTTGGAGGTCTTATTGGCTGGGTTATCCGCTTCTATAGTAGTTGTTCCCTCGTTATCTTTTAAAGCTCCTTCAATAGGCATGGTAGTTGAAGCCAAGTCCTGTTGAAAGCCCTGGGAAGCCACCCCCGCTTCTAGAACTGCTGCAGCCTTGTCCAAGGATATTTCTTTTAGAGCTTCAAGCTCTTTTGTCGGCCCTTACTGACTGGGAAGAGAAGGATCCTGGGGCTATGTTTCTTTGGTCAAATCAGCAACCGTAAAAGCCACTTCGCTTTGGGTGGAAGGAAGGTCTAAGGCTCTTATGGCAGGAGGGTAATATATGTTGTTAGTTTTCCTCAGCTCAAAAGAAGCCTCAACCTTAGCTCGGTTAAGGGCTTCGTTCCATATCTGGGCGCAGTAAATACGACATACAGCTGGGACCTCGGTCTTAACTATGCCAAGGTTGTAACTCTTTTGCTCAGCTTCGTTCCTAGCCTTCTCGGCCTCAATCCTTGCCTTTTTGGCCTTAGCTTTGGCTTTTTTAGCCTGATCCTTAAGCCTTTGGGCCTCATCCAGTTGTTCCCTAAGGGCTGCCATCTGTTCCTTAGAAGCCTTCAACTGATTAGTGGTCTCACATAGGTGCTTCCTCTGATCCTTAGCTTGCCTTTGCGTGCCTTCTAGGCTGAGTCAGTGCTCCAGCGGGCATGCTCCTCATCGGCAAACTTTTTCTTCAGGTCGGCGTTGTTCTGTTTAGCAATGTTGAGTGTTTGCACAGTCACCGACCGTCTTTTTCGTTCGTCTTCTAATTGTTAGTAGTACGAATTGGTTATCTCTTCAAGCTTGAAAGTGGCTTGGACAGCCTAAAAGAAAGGGGTTAATACCATAACAAATGAAAAGTGCATATAAATATATATAATAATTATAAGTAAAAAAAAAAGGGGTTAACATCATACCATGCCCAGATATCTTTTGCAATTGAGGAAGACCTCATTCTTCCTGATATTCCGTAGCTCGGACATATCCTTTGGAAGTAACAAAGCCTCTTCCATGGCTGAGGCAACGTGGCATCCAATGCCCCCGTTGAAGTCCCTAAGTGATGCATCTTCTCTCAAGGGCTCACCGTCGAACATGGGTGCTGGGAGCCAGGCCTGTGGCTCTAGAGGCTGAGTGTCTGATCTCTCCATGCCTCACTGTGACATATGGCTAACCTTTTGCTGCTTCGTAGCTCGCTGAGCCTCGTCTTCGCAAGTTGGACGAGATCTTCCAGTCTTAACCACCTCTTTCCCTTTCTGCTTCCTTCTCCTCTTTGGATTAGCAGGTTTAGGTTTGATAGGCTGAGGAGCATGGGGAGGAGACTTTGGAGGAGGAGGAGGAAGTTTAGGTTGAGTGGACTTCCCAAGTGCACCTTTTCTTGGCTGGTCCTCTATCAGCTCCATCAAGCTCTTTTGAGGCTTTCTTTGGATACCAATTTCTTCTGATATGTCCTCGAGAGAAGGTGGCTGGTTGAATACTTCGAATTCGTCCAAAGAGTTTGTTAGGTCCACAACACCCTCCGAACCTTCTTCTTCTTCTTCTTCTTCTTCTTTCCTCCCCTTCCTCAAGAATGAGCTGGGGCGAGGATGCTCCTATAGAAAGAGTGGCCACAAACAGTGGTTAAGTACGAGGAGTACCTCTAGGAATTGGGACACCCTCTGGAACAATGAACCCTTGATAGGCAACACTGATACGGTGGAGCTGAGGATCGGGAGCTTTGATTACATACTTAGGGGCTTGGAATGTGAGTGAGAGAGGTGTGTACCCAAGAATTAGGTGGGCAGCTCGGAGTTGACCACCAGCTTCGTTCATGTACACCTTGGCCTGTAGAATCCTATCCAAACCCTTTTTGTTGACCAAACTAAGCTTGGGTTTAGTAGCACGCTTATCTGCAAAATCAATGAATTAGAACAATGTTTCGTTAGAGATAGGGATTTTGTAGAATAAAAGAGAAATGCAAACCAAAATTCATAAATCTACGGCTATACCTCCACCTGGTTCTCCTTCCTTAGTCGGACAGGGTAGGCCATCATGCCATTCCCCAGAAAGGATTAGAAAATACTCTTTTAAATTTTTGTTTGAAATGGGGAGACACTGGATTAGCCTTACTTCAGGGCACCTCGACTTGAGGTAATATCCCTGCCCCTTTAGATGGTGTAGGCTGTATACCCAATTCACGACGTGGTGAGTCAAGTTTAGGTTCATTCTCTTATTTAAGGCTTCTATACTCCCCAAGACCCTAAACATATTTGGGGCACACTGTGTGGGAGATAATCTTAAAAACCTAAGGTAATTCCTAGTAATGGTACCCATGGGAATGGTCATCCCTCCCTCTATGAAGGCAATCATGGGAATGACCACTTCACTTGTTTTCCTGGCACCGACCTACTCCCCTTGGGTAGCATACCTCATACCTACTGTTAGTGGGATCCTATATTTAGTCCTAAAACTTTCCATACCCTCCTCAGAATCAACCAAACGTTTGAACTTACCCATTTTTCTAGGAGATTTCGAAGAAAAATTAACAAGTTTAAAATGAAAGCTAAAATGGTTTAATAAGATTTACAGGTTTGAAAAAGGGTCCTCGGACAAATTTCCAGTATTTGTAGACACATAAGGAGATGAAAGAGAAGAGGCAGGTTCAGTGTATGAGCTCTAGGACTGTGTGATTGTTGAAAGTAAGAGAAAGAATTGATTTGAAAGGCTATTTATAGTGGCATAGAAGTTATAAGCGAGAAAGTTTCCGCTCGTAAAACGAGAAAAAACCTCCACCGTTGGATCAGCATCTTACCGTTGAACGCAGGGGGCAAAGGCGCCGCCGAAATGTAATGATGGCATGCTCTGGATGCCAAAGCGTCAGGAACGTGCCTTGAGTAGGTAAAAAGACACATAGGAGGTCAGGAATATAGAGTAAGGCCATAAACAAGGGGGGCCGAGGACGTCAAAATCATCTTTTCCTCCTGAGGAGTCGAAAAGCAAGATTTTGAGGGGCTATTGTGGGAGCCAGTTAATCAGGAGATACTATTAAGGCAGTATTAACTGGGCCTGTGGCCCAATCCGAGGACACTAGCTAATCCGAGAATGCCTATATAAAATTATAAGGGAAAAAGGAATAAAGAGAAAAGTAGAGATAATATGAGATAAGCCCAACAAGTGTCCGAGGAGAAAAGCCACCTCGGCAACAAGGGTCCGAGGTCAGTAAGAGTGTTGTATCATCATAGGCTTTCTTCGAAGTTACATCACAACTAAGAGTTGGACGCTAGACAAAGGGTAAGAAAGGAGAAGGGCAATAAATATCTTCAAAAAGCTGTTACCTCCGCATTAAATGCTTCCCAACTAACTCTCTAACTGCATTAATGTGGAGGTGATGCCTAAATAGTGGTCAAGTTGCCTTACAGCTACTAGATGATGGTTCTGGGAGGTGTTGGATGGGACAGAAAGGAGTTCCCAGAATCTGACCTACATGTGTGTGGTAGGGATGATGCCAAGATTATAGTATATAACATGGAAAGGTGGCTAAAGGAAGGGACACAGAAAAAAGATGACTGGGGAGGATAATCCACTGAATACTGGTAATTGTGCTCATCAATAAGATATCATAACCTAGTTCCTCCGATCGTGCTGAAGACCGTTATTTTCTTATCTTATCTATGTTTGATGCTCTGAATATTGCAATCTTTATGGACTTTCTTATGGAATAGAAATAGTTATTTCACTCACTCTCTATAAATTCATTATTTGGGCTCATTGAGTTGAAATCCAATCTTAGGGTGGGTCCATCCCAAGTTTGGTCCTTACAATTATTATTATGGGGCTTAGCTAGATTTTACTTTGAAATATTGTGGAAAAAAGGAAAAAAGTTTTAATGAGATCATTAGGCACTGTTTAATGGAATTACAAAAAATGTTTGGTTAACGGCCTTTAAGGCATTTGTTAATAGAATATTTTAAGAAATTTTAATACCATTTTCATGAAAAATATATAATAAAAAAAATGTAAAAAAAATTTCAGTTATTTTTTTCTTTTTTCACAAAAAAGTTTTTAAAAATATTTCTTTAACTAATGCCCTTAGTATCTGTTAATTTTTTACTTACAAAAGTTAGACGGGATTGAAGTAATTCTAGAGCTCCCAATGTCGATTTTTTTTTTTTTTTGGTGGAGTTACAAAAAATATTTGTTACATTGGATGGATTATATCCTATATATTGGTGTATTTATAAAGGTATCAATATTTATTGTGCATGTGTCAAGATATACTTTTTGGTATTTTTTATGTTAAATGTGTGACAAAAAAGAAAAAATTTAAAAAATAATTTATTTGCAAAAAAAAAGAAAAAAAAGGTTAGATTATTTGAAAAAAAAAAATTGAGACAAAAAGCATAAAGCATAAAAAAAAAAAAATTTGCATTTTTACCCAAATGGAATCTTAAAATGTAGGAGCAGTGTTAATTTTATCACTAAGAAAATCTATACTTTGTAAATTTGAAAGTGTCAAAAAACTGAAGGAAAAAAAAAAAAGAAAAAAGAATCCTTGATTTTCAAGTTAATATCTATATCCTGAAGTCTTGCTCGTGTTGGGAATTTTTTTTTTAAGAAATATATATATTGGGACGAATTTCTTCCTATGCACACTCAACATGACATTGATGCAACTGAAGATACTGGAATTCGCTACCGTATTGGTATAGACAATGTGAGTTTATTTGTTGATGCTACCACACATTTGGTGAACAAGCATTGACTGTAAGTCTTGTAGATGAAGACCCTTCATATTTTTTAGGCCCTTAGATTCATTTGGATTCATTTGAATTATCTAAACTTAACACAAAAAGTGCAACATATTTTAGAGACTGAGTGGTTACTTCCATTTTAAAACTTTTATCTTTTCGTCCTTTTGTTTTCTCTAATAATTGCAAAAAACATAGGTGAGTCCCTTCATGTCTACCTATGATATTTTAAACCTGAGATGAAACAAAAAGTCAAGCCAATGTTCATTTTTAAGTTGATATCATGAGAATCTTTCAAGGCAAGGAAATCTCGAAGTGCCACACATTAAACTGCTCGATGAATTAACACAAAAAATCCTTATTATTATTGATCAACTACTAATCAAAATAAGCTAGACACGTAAGTCATACCTTACAACTTAGTTGATTCGTTGAATGTGGCTACAACATTTTAAGACTTTCCAAAATAATAAAAAAATTTGTGATACAAACTTATCAAGAAATTGTTTTCTCAGGATGGTCTAGTTTTTAGGATTGGCTCCATGATGAATTTCTTTTAAAAGTGCCCTGATCGAGCAAAGTCAGAACACAGTCGATTGAAAGTCAAACATGTTGATATGAATCATAATGACTAACAATAATAAAAAAAAGGTCATCTTAAACCCGAATATTTGCTTAATTTCATGAAACCTGTTGGTCCACAACAATGTACTAACAAATCAAAAATGATTTTAAACATGTTTCCCTACTATGTTTGGGACAATTTTTATAAGTGACAGCAGAAGTTGTTTTATAGATATTGACTGAACATTTTCAATTTGAGATTTGAATTGTATTATTTAAGGTAAGGTCAAAAGAAACTAAGGAAAAAGACTAAAAAAGTGAAGTGAAAGGGGAGAATGAGTTCTCTGTTCTAGACGTGTTCTAGATCATGATGAACTTCATAAACAAACAATCTTTGTAGATTTTGTAAAGCGGCTATTGGGAAATCTCAGATACTTGTGAAGAAATATGGTTGGGGAAATCCCAGATACTCGTGATAGACTGCACGTCATAGTAGTATAGTACCCGTAAGACTATAGTTAAAAGTCTACTTTATGGTCATGCTGTCACACCCAAATATGCTGGATGCCGGTAGTCTCACTGGCAAAATTGAAGTCCTCCATTTTCCACCCAAAGAAAAAAAAAAAGTTCCAGAAATTATGCATCAAACTTTTTCATAGATTATCTATATATTCTGGAACCCAAAAGTTAAAACAATTGCCAAGCTCAAGATTTTTGGATAGTTTCTTTTTCTTGTGGAAGCAGCACGTAAATGCAGACTAGAGTGAGGTAGGTAAATATGGGTGAACAAGAGGTGCAAGAACTTAGATGGGAAGGCAAACGAGAATAAAAAAAAATTTCAACTATAGCATGCAGATCAACTATACAAAAAGAAATGATTTCAAAATAAAATTACTTAAATGCCATGTGGTTTAGCTGAAACAGCCAGATTATAAGCACATGCCCAATAATGGGCATGTCGCATGACCGTGATGCCCCATACCACACTTTCAGCTTAATAACCATAATAGTTCACACGATTTGTGGAAGGATTCCTTAGCAAAGTATCAAACCAAATACCCAGAGTTGCTACCATGTTAAAGGCAAAATGGACAAAAGATACATAACCGAAAAAGCATTACATAACCAATTCATAATAAGTGCAAAGAGAATCATTTGAAAAAGAATAGTTCTGATTAACTTCCAAGTGCTTCAAAGACCACAAATCCTAAAAACCAATAAACGAATGAATGTTCTCTTAAACAAGAAGTTGGAGACTGAAATCTTTTCATTATTTTTTACGACTCCTTATTTTTTTTAATTCCTTTATAATTTCTTGTTATGTGTTGGTTTAATTAGACTTTTTCTCATGCTTACAGAGCATGGGCTTTAGATCAAGTGTTCAACTCTTAAATGCCAAGCATTGACGGTAAGTCTTGTACATGAAAAAAAACGAAATAAGAAATTAAGAATATAGTCCATTTGGTCGGCCTTAGCTTGATTTATCTAGACATCAATTTTATTTCCCGCGAAAATTCCGACTTACCATAAATATTTTCTAAACCAATGTTCTTAGAATATCTATCAACCAATGTTCTACAATCAATTGTAGTTTTTTGCATGTTAATAGGAAGGGCAATAAGTTAGCTCATGCTCTTGCTAGACGAGCAGTTTTATCTATAGCTACTGATGTGTGGAGGGAAGAAATTCCACTGGATTTAGAGGATATAGTTTAGTTTGTTTTTTTCTAGTAATAAAGTTCATTTACCATTTTCCTAAAAAAAAAAAAAAAAAGGATTTAAGTAATTATAGATATCCCAAAGGCAAATTTTTTTTTTTTTTTGGGTGGAGTTACAAAAAAAAAAAAAAAATTGTTACAGTGGATGGATTCTGTCCTAGATGTTGATGCCTTTTTAAAGGTATCAATATTTATTGTGCATGAGTCAAGCATATTGCATTGAGATTTGGTGTCCGTACTTGTTCTTAGAGTGTTTATTAAAAGAAATATAGCTTTTAGTAATTTTAACGTTACATGTGCGAAAAAAAAAAAAAATTTAAAACTAGTTTATTTGAAAAAAAAAAGTTAGATTATTAAAAAAGAAATTGAGACAAAAGCAAAAAGCGTTAAAAGAAAAAAAAAATGCCTTTACTCAGACGGAATCTTGAAATACAGGAGCATGCAGTAGAGCTGAGTGTTAATTTTACCATCAAGAAAATCTATAGTTTATAAA
>JAOWBE010139058.1:0-19241 GCA_028566155.1 Quercus phellos
ACCGGTGAAACTGTAAACCGGGACGATTCGACCGGTTTTCAGCGGTTTTGTTCATTGAGCAAAATTTTCATGGAATTCTTGGCTTCTGACGAGGAAGGTGCAAGTTTTTCTTCTCTACTTTGAAAAATCTCATATTTGGTATAAAAGGAGATTTAGGGAGACTTACTTTGGAAAAAATCTCTTATTTGTTTGAGGAGCTGCTAGAAGCAATATGAGAAAATGATTAAGAAACAACTCAGATCTGTTTGGTGAGTGAGGATGAACTGCCGAACTGCACTTGGAGGAGAGGAATTTAAATCTGCCAATGCTACTTCTTCGGAGAGAGAGCTTTGAGCAATTTTCTAACTTTCTCCTAGATCCACTTTTATTTAAGCCTTTAAGGTGAGAAGACTTTATTTCTTTTAAAAAGTTTAGCATCAACATGGTTGGATGTTGTTTGGCCACGTTGATGGTTAGGTGGGAGACCACCTCGTGACTTCCATATTCTTGTTTGCACTTCGTAAATAACAGCAACAGTAAGGTTTGTTGCATTTTGAGCCTAAAATATTTACATAATAAATACTAACATTTTTGGGAGATATCTTTTCAAAAAATATATATATATATATATTTTTGGAAAATATATTTAGGTGTGAAATTATATTAACATTGGCAAGTATTTTTCTAAATAAATAAGGGTTCTGTTAAAACTTAAAAGTAAAGAAAATTATATATGAATATAAAACTTTAAACTCGTTTTCATAAAACTTTAAAACTATAACCTTTTTTATTTGATAGTTTGTTTAGGCTAATTTCTTTTAATTTGAGTTAAATTTGACATAAAAAATACTTCTAAAATGTTATATCTATTTTTTTTAGTAAATATTGATAGCTATAAAATTATTACTTATTTAAATTTATTTTTAAAAAATTATATATTTATTAATTAAATTATTTATTACGTTATCGATTTGACTATTGGTTCAAATCTAGTCGGACTTAAAAACTGATATCGGTTCAATTATTGGTTCAACTCCAATCAGAATTAAAAACCGATAAGCAGTCCCTTTTACGGTTCTTTAATTGGTTCGATTTTTAAAACCATTCACAACTATTGGTTCAACTTAATATATATATTTCTATCCTATTTCCTTATCACCATTCACATTTACTTACTTTTTCTTTTTTTTTTTACATTACATTCAAGGACTCTATGACTTCTTCTTTTTTGTGTGGATAAACATACATCCTAAGTTAATTCTTCTTCTCTTATAATTTCTATAACGATTAGAAATATAAGTTCCTCACAATTGAAAATTTTCTCTCTATATATATAATGTTTTTCAATGTATTTTTATATATTCATAGGCACAAATTCTTCTTCTTCTTCTTTTCTCTCCCCCATTATCAATAATTCTCATTCTTTTACAATTTCTATGTTGTTTAGAAATCTAACTCTCCTTTGTTTGTTTGTTTTTTTTTTTTTTTTCTTATTACTTAGGCAATTTGATATTTGTGAAATCCATAGTAAAAATCTTTATCAAACCTACCATTCAAACTATTACAGGTATGTATTTCTCTTCTTCTTTTTTTCTTTTTTTCTTTTTTAAGTTTTTGCTTATGAGTCATAAATGCAATTTTAAATCCATGAAATCTATTATATAAACCTTTATAAATATTATTTAAGAATTATCAAATTTTGTATTCTCTCCTAGAACAAGGGTTCCATTTGTATTTGTGTTATGTTTATATGTGCGTTATTAGATTAAATTAATTTTCTTGAGAAGTAAAATGTATTTGTTACTATTTCTCATTTTTATTTTTGTTGTTAATGATATTATATGTGTGAGAAAGAAGTTGTCTAACATTATGAGCATGTAACTTTTTTTATTATTTTAAATTTCACTGTAACTAATTTTTATTTTGGTTTTTACAAATGTCAATATCCATACCTATATTTATCACCCACAACACATTTGAATAGTATTCATTAATTTTTTTTTTTTTTTAACATAGCATGTTATAAATATCAACAACATATTCCTTCACAAGATTGCTATTAGCAACTAATTTTAAATCTATATCATGAAAAGGAATTCACATCTTAATATGATCATGCAACTATTTGCTTGAACTACTAATTTTTTCTAACAATTGTCTTTATCCTTTTTATCCATTAAGACTCCTTTCATATTACATCTTCATGACTCTCCAATCATTGTTTAGATAAAATAGGCCATTAGTGTATCAAAATGCAACTCTTAATAAAGGTTTGAAAAACAAAATAAAGTGCATAACACATTTTAGATGTACTACAAATATTCTGGCAAATGAAAATTTTCTTGTTAAGTTTCCTTAGGTTTTAAATTATTAAATTCAGGAATTTTTTTTCATGTAAATATGTTGTGTGATTGTTTGAATCCAAAGAACAATACTTTATATACAATTTATATGATCTAGACTCAAGTGATTATAAATTTGTTATTTTTCAATAAAATTATTCCAAAAGTTTATGACCAAAACCGTGCAACGCACAGGAGTAATGCTAGTATATATATAAAACTGAAACCTTTGACTTTTTGTTGACCTCTCCAGAGTTTGCCACATCATTATTGTAGGGATAAGGGGCCCAAGAATATGTGTTGGGCCTTAGGCCTTGTTTGAGGACACTTTGCGGTTCGAGGACAGATAAACAGTAATGAATATGTAAGATTCAAGACTCCATGAGCGAGCTATGAATGAAAAGGCTGAGGAAGGTAAGCCGAGGAGAAGTATCTCCTCAGCTGAATGAAGCAGAAGACAGAAAGTGTGCTCTATCATCCAAGGTGACATTCCAGGAAATTCTATTGATAAAGATATACGTTATGAACGTACAAGACAAATGGGAGATGGGAAATATCTAAGGAAAAGCTGCTACCACTGCATTGAATGCTTTGCAGCTAACTCTCTGACTGCATTAATGAGGAAGTGATACCTGAACAGTAGTTTTTAGCCTTACAGCTACTCCCCAGAGACTTCAAGAAGGTGCTTATGTAACAGGAATCAACACCAACAATCTAATCTACACGTGGAGGGTGAAGATGAAAGAAAAATAATAGTATAAAATAAAAGAGAGACCCTGTGAGTGGGGGATCAAGAATTTGAGAGAAGAATACTGTAACATTAAGAACTGCACTTGTAATCAAATTCAGGAAATATATACAAGAACTAATCTCCTCAGACTGGACTAAGAACCATTTTCTTTAGTAAAAACCAGTTTATCTCTACCTTATTGTCATTTGGATCTACTATAATTGTTACACAACTCATTATAGCCTCGTTTTCTAAACCACTTTCTACAATTTCATTATATTGGGCTCATTGGGCCTAGATCCACTTACTTTTGGGCTTAGGACTTAAACTGTGTCCTTACAATTATTATTATTATCTATATATAATATAAAATCGAAGATTAAAAAAATAATTATAATTTTTTTAATTAGAACTCGTGTTAGAATATATATATATATTTTTTAAAGACTCAATTTAGGGTTTTTTTTTTTTTTTTTCTAAAAAAAAACTTTAGGATTAAGAAAAAAAGAGATAGACTCATGTTAGGACTCTACTTGCGACATCATTATTATTATCTATATATAATATAAAACTGAAGATTAAAAAAATAATTATAATTTTTTTTTAATTAGAGATGTTAGAATTTGTTTAAAATGACTCACTTTAGGTTTCCAAAAAAAAAAGACTCACGTAAAAAAAAAAAAAAAATTAGGATTAAGAAAAAAAGAGAGAGAGACTCCTGTTAGGACTCTCTCTTCCCTCCTAAAAACCCTAGCAATTACCACCTCAAAACCCTAAACTTAACTTCACTAAAAAAAAAAGAAGAAGAAGAAGAAGAGAAACTCACGAAAAAAAAATGTTAGGATTGAGAAAAAAGAGAGAGACTCCTATTAGGACTCTCTTCCCTCCTAGTAATTACCACCGCAAAACCCTAAACTTAACTTGGCAAGACAACGTTCTTTCTTTTTTATTTGCTTTCATATGTGCCCGAGATTTTCTTTCTATCTTATTCTTTTATCATGTTTAGAATTGATTTTCTTTTGAGTATTTGGGTTAATCTTCATATTTTGACAGTAGTTTTGTGGGTTTGGTTTTTAAGTTGAAATTTCTAATAATTATTTTATATTGTATATCGCAAATGAAGCATCTCTATTTTTTGGAGAAAAATTAAAGCATTGCAACCTATGTCTTTCAGTCCAAGAAATGGTAAATTTTTATTTGGTATATTATATATAAATTTTTTTGAATTTGAATTGTTTTTGTAGGGCTCGTGAGCCCAGGAGTTCATTATATATCTGTATATTGGGCCTATGGCCCAAGCCGAGGATAATGGTTTGTCCGAAGAGGAGAAGTCTTCGTCAGAAGAGACTGTGTTGATGAATAAAGAGGTTAGTTTTGGTCATAATGGCTCAAGAGAGTGGGCTGAGGATGAATGCGTCCTCGACTAGACAAAGTCGAGGTCCTAAGAGATAGTCTATCGACAAGGGTAACGTTCCAGGAAATTCAGTTGGGGTGGATAAGCATTGTAGGGACATCAGATAGGGAGGAGTCCTAAAATATGTAAGGAGAAAAGCTGTTATCACCGCATTAAATGTTCTGCAGCTAACTCTTTTGCCGCATTAATGTGGAGATGATACCTGAACAGTAGCCTTCAGCCTTACAGCTACTACCTAAAGACTTTGAGAATGGGCTGATGAGACAAGTATCAAGATCAACCAACCTAGCTTGCACGAGGAGGGTAGAGATGGAAAGGGATGAAGGTAGAAAAGAAGGGGGAGCAATTAGAATGAGGGATGAAAAAAAAAAACATTGTAGTAATCAAGAATGAACTTTGTAATCAAACTTGAGAGAAATATATAAGAACTGCTCTCCTCGAACTGTGCCGAGGACAATTTTCTTCAACACAAACTTGTCTAGTTTCATTCATTTGTCATCTGGATCTACTTTAACGTCTGTCTGATTCATTAAAACCCAGTTTTTCTAACCTATTCTCTACAAATTCATTGTTTTGAGCTCTATGGGCCAAAGTCCATTCACCTTTTGGGCTAAGGACTCAAATCTGGTTCTTACAATTGGCATCGTCTGTGTGAATTACTGGTGGTATAGTGAGTCTAACGTTCAACGATGGTAGGGTCAGGTCCAAACCAGACAGAATCCATGGAGTCTCAACGTTGAGATCACTTCCGTGATCTTAAGTAGAGGAGAGACCGGGAGGGGAGCATGCACACTACCTATACGAACAAGAGTCATTCTAGGGGTGGTAGCCACCTCTCTCAGGAGAAAGATACTAAAGCCATGCAATTGGAGATTGATCACTTGAAAAAAAGCTTACGCCATGAATGGCAGAAAAGAGCTACTTCCGTTTCTGATTCCTCTTTCGATAGTGAAGAGGATGGTAGTTATAGGCACAGATCAAGGACTCCACCTAATGAGTCTTTCTCGTATGATGAAAACTGCCATCATGAGCACAGAAACCGAGATTCATCTTTGAGAGGCTTGGGAAATGATGTTATGAGAAGGGCACTCAACCAAATTTCCAGGTCACTTTCACGCACATGATTGAAAGAGAGAGACTTCCTCGGCAGTTCAATCAGCCTACTTTCACCATGTACATTGGTCAAATAGACCCCGTGGAGCATGTTAGCCATTTCAATTCGAGAATGGTTGTGCATTCTAAGAACGAGGCCTTGATATGTAAGGTATTCCCATCCAGCTTAGGGCCTGTGGCAATGAGATGGTTCGATGGTCCGAGTGCAGGTTCCATCAATTCCTTTAAGGAATTCACCCGAGCATTTGGATCCCATTTTATTACGTGCAGCAGAGTTCCTCGACCTTTGGATTCCTTATTATCGTTGCCCATGAGAGAAGGAGAGACCCTGAAAACATATTCGGACAGATACTGGGAGATGTTCAACGAGATAGATGGTGACTTTAACGATGTAGCCATCAACACTTTCAAGGTTGGCTTACCCGCCGAGCATGGATTAAGTCATTAACTGGGAAACCGTTACCAGTGTACGCCAGCTCATGAACCAGATTGATAAATACAAGAGGGTTGAGGATCAACAGCAAGGCAAGGGAAAGGGTAAGGTTATCCCCCAGGAGATGACGGATTTTAGGTCGGACCGCTACAACAGTAACAAACCTCGGAGGGATTTTGTCTGGCAGTCTAGGCCCATAGTTCCTCAAGTGGTTAACACCATATTCCGGGAGCCGGTGCATCAAGTTTTGGAGAAGATTAAGAACGAGTCATACTTCAAATAGTCAAACAAAATGAGTGGAGATCCTTTGAGGCGCAATTAGAGTCTCCATTGCCAATACCACTAGGAGCGGGGGCATACCACCGAGGACTGCAGAACTTTATGGAATCATCTGGAGCAACTGGTCAGAAAGGGAAGGTTGCAGTAATATTTGTATCAACCCAACGAATAAGAAAATCAGTCGAGGTCAAGGATTCAGGGGAATGCTTCTTCATGACCTCCATTAGGAACAATCAATGTCATCTTTGCTACACCCGGCAGAACTAGTTCTCATCCTTCCAGGGTGATGTTTGTAGCTCAGTTATAAGTCAAGGACTCTAACTCTGAGCCGAAAAGGCTAAAGTAGAGATTCGACTGACATTGAGTTTCTCGGATGAAGACAAGGTAGGGACCATCCAGCCATATGATGATGCTTTGGTTGTAACCCTCAGAACATGAGGGTATGATGTGAAAAGAGTAATAGTAGATCAGGGCAGTAGTGCAGAGATTATGTATCCTGATTTGTTCAAGGGACTGAACTTGAAACCCGAGGACCTTACAATTTATAATTCACCTTTGGTGAGTTTTAATGGAAAGGTCATAATTCCAAAAGGTCAGATTAGGTTACTTGTGCAAGCAAGCTCAGAAGTGGTTGAAGTGGACTTCATTACAGTGGACGCATATTCTCCCTACACAGCCATAGTGGCCAGACCCTAGCTATATGCCCTAGGGGCTGTTTCTTCAACTCTGCATCAGAAAGTGAAGTATCTATCTGGGGACCGAATTGAGGAGCTGGTAAGAAGTCAGTCCATGGCTAGGCAATGCCTTATGTCTGCAATTTTGCGTCAGCCTGCACCTAAGTCCTTGGCTACTACTGGGGGAGGTTTATAGTAGTCAAAGTCCTCGGTGATACCTGTGGATAGGCAAGCCGAGGATGAGAAATGTGAGGATTTGGAGAAATTTACTTTGGGTGATGATCCAAAAAAAAATTTTCAAGTTAGGGCTCAGCTACCACCTTAGGAAAAGGAAGAGCTTGTGGGGTTTCTTAAAAGGAACATTGATGTATTCGTTTAGAATGCTTACAAAACTCTAGAGGTGGATCTAAGCTTCATTTGCCATCATTTAAACACCAATCCATCTGTTATCCCTAGGAAACAACTACCTCGGCGCTCATCTAAGGATCATTTTGACGCTGTAAGTGATGAAGCTTAAGCAGGTTGGGGCTATTAAAGAGGTGTTCTACCCTGAATGGATGGCTAATACCGTGGTGGTAAAAAAGAAGAGTGGGAAGTGGTGTGTATGTGTAGATTTTACGGATTTGAACAAAGCCTGCCCAAAAGACCCCATCCTTATGCCTCAGATTGATCAGCTAATGAACGCAACTGTGAGCCATCATCGGATGGGTTTTTTGAATGCCTTTCAAGGGTACCATTAGATACCTTTAATCTTGGACGATCAAGAGATGACAGCTTTCGTCACTCCTATTGGGAATTACCATTACAAGATGATGCCCTTTGATTTAAAGAATATAAGGGCTACCTACTAGAGGATGATGACCCGGATGTTTGAGCCACAGTTAGCGAAAAACGTTGAGGTCTACATAGATGACATGGTGGTCAAGAGCAAGTTGGAATCTAAGCACGTCAATGACCTCGGGAGTATCCTTGACATCTTGAGGAGACACAAACTGCGGCTTAGTGCTTCCAAATGTTCATTCGGTGTCGGATCATGGAAGTTCTTAAGCTACATGGTCACACACCGTGGAATTGAAGTCAACCCTGACTAAATTAAGGTAATCAACAACTTGCAACCACCTCGGAACCCCAAAGAGGTCCAGATGCTAACCGAGATGACTGCTGTTCTAAACTGATTCATCTCTTGGTCAGCAGATAGGTGTAGGCCTTTCTTTCAGTTGTTGAACAAATGGAAGGGATTTAAGTGGATCGAGGAATGTGTCTTGGCTTTCCAGCAGTTGAAAGAGTACCTTTCTCGGCCACCCATTATGTCCAAACCCGAGGTGGATGAGGTTTTATTTGCTTACATTGCAGTGGCCACCCACACGGTAAGTTTAGTGCTAATACGGGTTGATAGTGATGTGTAGAGGCCAATTTATTATGTGGGCAAATTACTATATGAAGCCGAGATTCGATACTTACCACTTAAGAAGGTCGTTCTGGCAGTGGTGCATGCATGGTACATGTAAACTCCCTCATTATTTCCAATCACACACAGTTGTTGTCTTGACCCAACTCTCACTTAGATCTCTACTTCAGAGCGCTGATTACACAGGGAGAATTGCAAAATGGGGTACAATCCTAGGTGCTTTTGATATTAAATACATGCCTCGCACCTCTGTCAAGGGTTAGGTCCTCGTCAACTTGGTGGCCGAGTTTGCTGAAACCCCATTAAAAGAAAAAATAGACGAATAAAACATGAATAAAAAATTGATTAGTGCAATCTCCCTACATGAACCTCTATTCTGGAAGGTCTAAGTTGATGGTACAACGAATCATGAGGGATCCGAAGTGGGGCAAGTAATGATATCCCCGAAGAGGATCATAATTGAGAAATCCTTGAGATTGGGCTTCTCGGCCACAAACAATGAAGCTAAGTATGAAACTCTGCTAGTAGGGATGACCATAGTTCAGAGAATGGGTGGAAAGGCAGTGGAATTATTCTCTGATTCGAGGCTAGTCATGGACCAAGTTCAAGGAGAATTGGAAGCTAGAGATCCCAGGATGCAAGAATACTTGAGCTAGGTTAGACATTTACAGTCTGGGTTTGAGTCTTTTAAATTATCACTAGTTCCTATAAATAGAAATATACATACGGACTCCCTTGCCACACTAGCAACCTCCTCAGCACAAAATTTACCTTGGGTAATCCTTGTGAAGGACTTATGTAAACCTATTGAGGTAAGAGCAAATATGATTCATGTTCATCAAATAAGGATGGGTCCTAGCTGGATGGACTCTATTATATTATTCCTTAAGGAAGATGTTTTGCCTAAGAATAAGTCCGAGGCTAACAAGGTGCAAAGGAAGACTCCTCAATTTTGGTTGTCCGAGAATCAAAAGTTGTATAAGAGGTCCTTTTCTGGCCCATATCTACTATGCATACACCCTGAAGCAGTTGAGCTACTCCTAGAATAATTACATGAAGGGATCTGTGGAAGCCACACGGGGAGCAGTTCTTTATCCCACAGGTCCCTCACATAAGGCTATTGGTGGCCGAATATGTAGAAAGAAGCACAAGACTATGTGAAAAAGTGTGACCAATGCCAGAGATTTGCCCTAAACATTCATTAAACTGGAGGGGTCCTTAATCCCTTGCCCAGTCCTTGGCCTTTCGCTCAATAGGGCTTGGATATTATAGGGCCTTTCCCTAAGGCAGCAGGGAATAAAAGATATTTATTGATTGGCATGAATTACTTTACCAAGTGGGTTGAAGTGGAACCATTGGTAAATATTAGGGATGTGGATGTCAAAAAGTTTGTTTAGAAGAATATTGTCACTCGGTTTAGAATCCCTCATACACTCATCTCGAACAATGAACTTCAGTTTGACAGTAAAGCCTTTTGAAGATATTGCTGTGACTTGGGCATAACAAATAGAATTTCCACCTTGGCATATCCACAGGGGAATAGACAGGCCGAAGTTGTCAATAAGGTTATAGTGAGTGGACTCAAGAAGAGACTGGATGATGCGAAGGCGAAGTGGGTGGAAGAGCTATCACGCGTCCTTTGGACTTATTGGACTACTCCTCACAGATTCACTAGGGAGACGCTTTTCTCAATGACTTATGGGGCCGAGGCTGTCATTCCTCTGGAGACTAGATACCCCACGCTGAGAACGAGTTCTTTCACTCCAAGCAACAACGATGGGCTATTGGAGAGGAGTTTAGATTTGATCAAAGAACAAAAAGAAAATGCCATGGTCCAATTGGCCTACTATCAACACAAGCTTAAGCAAGTGTATAATGCCAACATAAAGCTAAGGCCACTGATAGTTGAAGACTTGGTCTTAAAAAAGGTTTTGGGAATTGCGAAGAACCTAGCATGGGGAAAATTGGGACCCAACTGGGAAGGGCCATATCATATCACATCAGTGGCCGGAATAGGTGCATATTATCTCGAAGATCTAGAGGAAAAGGTTGTACCACGTCCCTGGAATGTACATAACTTAAAAGGTAATATTATTAATGAAGGCTTTCTGCACCCTATTTAGGTTTGTTATGTTGAGTGTCATGAGTTTTTACTGTTTGTTCTACAGTATTAAATAGAATCCTGGTCATGCCTGGCTCCTCGAACCACATACCTTAGGTAAATTAATACTTCCTAGCATCAATCTAAGTGTCAAATAGAATATTGGCATGCTTGGCTCCTCGAACCACATACCTTAAGTAAATTAATACTCCTTGTCATCAATTTAAGTGTCAAACAGAACCTTGGTCATGTCTGAATCTTCGGACCACATACCTTAGGTAAATTAATACTCCTTGACATCACTCTAAGTATCAAACAAAACCTTGATCATGCCTGGATCCTCAGACCACATGCCTTAGGAAAATTAATATCTTTTAATCATTTTTCTAAGTAATAAACATAACCTTGGTCATGCCTTACTCCTCGGACCATATACCTTGGGTAAATTAATACTCCCTGGCATCAATCTAAGTGTCAAACATAACCTTGGTCATGCCTAGATCCTCGGACAACATACCTTGGGAAATTGATATCTTTTAATCATTTTTATAAGTATTAAACAGAACCTTGGTCATGCTTGGCTCCTCGGACCACATACCTTGGGTAAATTAATACTCCTTGACATCTATCTAAACATCAAACAAAACCTCAGTCATGCCAGGCTCCTTGGACCACATATCTTGGGTAAATTGATATCTTACGAGTTATTTTTCTAAGTGTTAAACGGAACCTTGGCTATGCCTGGCTTCTTGGACCACGTGCTTTGGGAAAATTAACACGTTATGATATCTTTCTAAGTATTAAATAGAACCTTAATCATTGATGCCTTCTATCATTTGCGACAAGTGTCAAGGCAAAGCCTTAGTTCATCTCAGACTTTTTGGACTACATACTTAAGGCAAAATAAGTACTGCTTATTGATTACTTAAAGGTCAAATATGATCATCTACCCTAAACAACAAGGATCTTCATTATGGTAACAAACTCGAGCGGCTGTTCATGAGCATCACTTAAAGCATTTACAGACTTACCTGTATTTGTTCAAGAATTGAGTATCCTTCTGCTCCTCTAAACTTACCAAAGAATGGGGAGCAGAGTAAGTTTGAGCCTGTATGTAGGTTATGTTACTGTGTATGTTATTAAAAAAGTTGAAATTATACCTTACCGAGTTGGTGGACTTAACAGATTTCACATGTTTGGCTGCTGATCATATGAGGTAGGATAAATTTTCTATTACTTATGCAGTTTAATGAGAAAAGTTTCACCTCATTATTACTTTCATTAAGTATTAAATAAGATAGAAATCATATCAACTCCAATATATGAATTACAGGAACAAAGAAAATACTCATAACTTTCATTAATAAAGGCTTTAAAGTGAGGCAAATCAAATACAAAGAGGTAATTTGATTACAAATTTTGGAAACCAAAACAAAAAAGGAGATATGCAAAAATCTACTTCTTTTTTATCACAATTTTTTCATGGGGTGGGGCCTCGGATTGCTGGGCTGCAACTTCTGAGGATCCTTAGTCAGTACCTTTGGGGTCACCCTTAGCAGGAATTGAGAGAGTTGCAAGGACAATCTCCATCCTGGGTGCCTCACTGTCTTTAGTAGGATCCTCAAGAACAGCCGGGGGCTTGATGACATCAACAGGCACAACCTTGGTTACCTCAGCCTCTTTTTCATTTACACCCGGCTACTCAGCCACCTTTGAAGGGTTGCCAGAGGAGGGAAGAGCCTTCTCGGATCCATTTTTCTCTAGATTGGCCACCTCTGGAGGAATGTCTACCTTAGAGCTGCTGGAGGAAGGGGGGTGGATGGTTTCAGGGTAATAGACATTTTCTACCTTCCTAAGCACAGAGGAAGCCTCAACCCCAGCTTGGTTGAAGGCTTCATCCCACATTTAGGCACAGTATAGTCTACATACCCCTGGGACCTCGGCCCTAAGGGAGTCCTCGATCTCGGCCACCCCAACGTCGTACCCATATTGCTCAGCCTCATCCTTTGCCTTCTCAACCTCCTCCTTAGCTTTCTCGGTTTGAGCCTTGGCCTTTTCGACCTCCTCCAAATTTTTCTTGAGGGCAACAATCTGCTCTTTAGAGGCTACCAACTAGTCCTCGACATTTCAGAGAAGTACTCTCTGACCCTTAGCTTGCCTTTCCGCGCTATCCAGGGCAGCGGCAGCACTCTTTCGTTCCCTATCCTCCTCCTGCAGCTTGCTTTTCAGCTCCTGATTGCATTTTTCAGCCACGTGGAAAGCATCCATGGCTGCTATCCTCCTTCCCTCTTCCTCCTTCATTTTCTAGTGAGAGTGATTCACCATCTCCTTAGCCCTATAAATGGCTTGAATGGCTTGGAAAAGAAAATGAGTACAATTAAAAAAAAAAAAATTTAACTTAAAAACTTGCTTACCATGACCAAATCCCTCTTTAGTCCGAGGAAAACTTCATGCTGCCTCATGGACCTGAGGTCAGCCATATCCTTGGGCAGTAGCAAGGATTGTTCCACCGCATCTGCCATGTACCCAGCTGTGCCCCACTGGAAGTCTCGAATGGAGGCATCATTAAGAAGGGGAGCTCCATCCAGCTCCATGCGTGGGGCCCAAACAGGGATTGCAGCTCGGGGGTTAACCCTTCTCTCTCCCTTAGTGGCTGACCTCGTCTAAGTCACCCTTGGCTGTTTGGCCCCTCCTTGGGGCTCAATTTCTTGGGGAGGTTGGTTCTTCCCAACCTCCATCACTTCTTTTCCCTTTTCCTCTCTCTTCCTTTTATGGTCGGCTTAATCAGCTCGGAAGGGTTGTGTTGGTGGAGGAATGAGAAGCCTAGTTTAAGATGTCTTCCCAGGAATATCTCTCCCCAACTAAGACTTTAACAATTCCTGGAAGGTTGACCTCGGCTTGCGTTGGATACCCATGTCACTGAAAGTATCAGCAGCTTCTTGGTAAGGACTGGATGTGGCTAAGGAAGAGGAGCCGGGGTCACCAAGAGAAGCTTCTAGGGACAAGATTTGGTTGAAGATGTCGAATTCGTCCTCAGAATCTGACACTTCTACTACAAATTCTTCTTTTTCTTCTTTTCCTTCTTTCTCCTCCTCTACGAAGGCAGGATGAGAAGAAGTTCCCTCCTCAGTTGTGTGCTATGGCGGATGGGTGACTTTGGGGATGCCCTTTGGTATCGAACTGGTGGTAAGGGTACCCTGTGGGATCGAACCCTGGAGCGCCTACGCTGATCCTTTGTAGACACGAGTCCTTTGCCTTGATTACACACTTCGACTGTAACGGCCCAGGCTTTCAAAAAAAAAAAGAAAAAAGGTGAAAGATCAGATTTTTGGGTTCCCACGTGCCCCACCTAACCCCACTCCCTACCACTCATTTCACTTATCTCTTACTCTCTTTGACCGATTCCTCACTTCCCCTTACTTCTCTTTTCTTTCTTTTTCTTCTTTTTCATTTTCGGTAGAACACTCCTCTTCACTCCTTCAAACTCTCCCATCGGTACCCACTCCAAATCAACATCTCCACCATCATTTTTCCAGCAAGATTACCGGAAAATTGTTGTGAACCCATAAACACCTTCACATCCTTTTTTGAGGTAAAAATTTCTAATCTTTTTGGTGGGTTTTACACTTTTACTTGAGGTTCTTTAGTCTAAGCTTTGATAATGATACCCATGTGATTTATGAGCATTGGAAGTGATATTTATGTGTTTATATGTATGGATTTTGTATTTGTGGAATTTTTTAATGAGTGGGTTTATGGTTTATGTTAATGATGACTATCTAAGGTTTATGTATGGTGGAAAATTTAGGAGTTTTGAGTTATAACATGTGATGGTTGGTAAATCTAATTTTTCCATTGCTATTGGGTTTATTTGAAGTTAGTTGAAGTTCTAAATTTCTTGTCTTGGAGGATATTTTGATTTTGCTTACATGGGTCTCTTGACGATGTAGTGTAAATTTTATAGAAGCTAGTCATGATATTGGAGATGATATTAAATGGGTTAACTTTATAAATTGGAGTTTATGCCTTGTGAATCAATTTGTTGAGAAACTTTGGAAGTGGAATATATTATTATTGATAAGGTTAAATACTAGGCTTGCCTAATTAAGTACTTATTTGGCAATTCCTAAATTGTAGCTAGATACAATTTCAAACTCTATACTTATTTTGATAGATTTACTTGATATTATTTAGGTTCTAGCTAATCTCCTTGGAGCTTGGAGAATTAGGATTTTACGGTTGCGAGGTAAGTAGCTTTTTAATGGAATTTTGAAAAATAACTATGTTACATAAATGTTGTTTTTGGGTTAGACACACTTTTGGAAACTACCTATGGAAACTATATTTTCCTAAAAACTATTGTGTCGTAACCTTAATATATATATATATATATATATATATGATTATATATGAAAATGCATCATATTTGGTATTGCATTTGGAGAAATGCATGAATTGTTAATATGGAGAAATGAGCATCTTTTATTTAATCTTTGATAATTAATTCATGGATTTTATGCTATATTAGAAAATTTAAAGATGCTTATCTTGTCTTGTTATGTGGGGAATGGTTAGAAAATCTTTTGACAAGAATGAAGTTGAAAACCTTACAAACTTTGTGGAAGTTAGATTATTTAAGATTTTCCTGAAACTATCTAGTTATAAACTATGTATTTAAAAGGAAATGTTTACTTGTGAGTTTTATGTGGTTTTAACACCATGCCATGTGTGATTTCTTAGTAATCATCCGATTTGGTTTCTGTAGTCTTTGTGACAACGGAATCAAATCCAGGTCAGTGCCCTTTCACTTTGGATGACGCATTCTTCCTTGCTGCCCATGGGGGGAAGAGGTTCCTTGATTGTGTGTGGGTGAGGCTACTGCCCATAGGGCCAAGAGAACACATACAAGAGAGATCCTATTTGACGCGCACTCTCTGCTACCCATGGGGGTAGAGAAAAACCTTGAGAGTATGGGTGAAGCTGCTGTCCATGAGGCTAAGAGTCTGCATACCAGAGAGGACAATGTCATGCCAGTTGTGAATGGGTGGATCCCCTGACCGGTTCATGTGGTAGTGTGGTGTATTTTTGATAATTTACCTTATGTTAGATATTATGACTTTGGAAATTATATTGTTGGTGCTCACAGATTATAGTATATAGTTTCAAGGTATTTACTTTGAGAAACTTTGTGTTTCATTATTCAATCATTCTTGTCATGTCATATTACTATTATTGAAAATGAAACTTGCATTTCCCCCACCCCCATTAATTATGCTACTTACAGGGTTCTGCCACATCCCATTTTTTTATAAACTTTTCAAAGTAGACAACAATCTTTTGAGACAGCTTTTTGGTGGCTAATAGGAGTTAGACTAACTATTGATGGAGGCTGAACTTTTGTAATGGAGATATTAGATGATGTACATCTTAGAATAGGCTTGACTCATTTTTTGTATATTATAGTGGTTGTGACTTTATTCCCACTGATGGGACAAGCTAATGATATGTAATTATTTATTCAAACCTCTATTCTTTTGTGGCCTGGTCCTTGTAATTATTTCTTAGAGCTCTGACTTACTCTGGAAGTACATTTAATGGAATTATTATGTTAATTCTTGATGTTGGTACTGAATATAATTTATGTGGATTGGATTGTCAAAAAGGAAAAATCTACAAGTACTTTAAGATGTCTTTCTCATGCTTTGGACCCTTTGGGATTTGGGGCATGACATCGGTGCTTGAAAGGCGTTGGAAATTAGAATATAATCCAAGATCAAGTGAGCAGCCTTTAGTTGTCCGTTTGTATGGACGAACACTTCAGCCTTCAGGATCTTATCCAAGCTAGCCTGATTCACGAGGCTAAAGTTGGGGATGGCAGCGTTTTTGTCTGCAAAACAATTGGGAAAGACAAAGGAGAAACATCATCAGTAAAGATCAACGCAAATTGAAGAAAATTTTAAGTAGAAGTAAAAAAAAAAGAAAGAAAAGGGGGAAAAGCACAGAAGGTGTAACTTCAAAATAACTATCCTAAGTCTAAAACCCCACCTGGTTGCCCCTCTCTCATTGGGCAGGGGAGGCCATCATGCCATTCCCCTGACAAGATCAAGAGGTCTTTCTTCAGGCCTTTGTTGGATTCAGGCAGGCATTGGATAAGCCTAACCTCAAGGTGCCTTGATTTCAAATAGTACCCCTACCCCTTTAATTTGTGAAGATTATAGACCCAATTGACATCATGGTGGGTCAGACCTAAACCCATTTTTTCATTAAGGGTATCTACGGAATCTAAAATCCTAAACATATTAGGGGCACACTGAATGGGAGCCAACCTATGAGCTTTAAGGTAGTCTCTAGTGACTCCGTCCATGGGGATCTTTATCCCTCCTTCTATGAAGGCAATCATTGGGATCACTACCTCTCCCTCTTGCCTATCTGCATGCCACTGTCCCTCCTTGCAATACCTAATGCCTACTTTTGGAGGGATCTTATACTGAACCCTAAAGTTCTCTATCCCCTCCTCGGAGTCTACCAAACTCTTAAATCTACCCATTCCTAGAAAGGTTTCTAAGAAAACTAAAAGGATTGAAAGGAGAAAATAGAGCCGAGGAGAGAACAAGTATCAAGAATAGAAAAAAATATATGGAAAAGAAAAGAGTAAAGACTTATGAAGACTTACAGAAATAAGGAAGGTGTCCTCGGACAGGCTTTTTGGTATTTATAGAGGCACAAGTAAGTTGAGAAGGTTTGTAAATTCAGTGTATGTGCGCAAGAATGAAATGAATACTAAAGTAAGGTGAATGATTGATTTGAGAGGTATTTATACCAAGGAGAGAGTAGAGAGAGGGAAAATTCCCGCTCGATTCCCAGTAAAGCCCTTAACTGTTGGATTCACTTCACACCGTAGAACATGGGGGACAGGGAGCCGTAAGAATTTAATAAAGATGCATCTCGAATGTCGTAACACTAGGAGCGTGCCTTAGGTAGTTAAAAAGGTGTCTTCATAAGCAGAGGTAGGACAAAATGAGCATAGAGCTAATATAATGACATCGAAATCCTCTTTTCTTCCCAGGAGCCAGAAAGAAGAATCTCGAGGGGCTATTGTAGGGCTTGTGGGCCCAGGAGTTCATTATCTATTTGTATATTGGGCCTATGGCCCAAGTTGAGGATAAGGGTTTGTCCAAGGAGGAGAAGTCTTCGTCAAAAGAGACTGTGTTAATGAATAAAGAGGTTAGTTTTGGTCATAATGGCTCAAGAGGGTGGGCCGAGGATGAATGCGTCCTTGGCTAGACAAAGCTAAGGTCCTAAGAGATAGTCTGTCGACAAGGGTAACGTTTTAAGAAATTCAGTTGGGGCGGATAAGCATTGTAGGGACATCAAATAGGGAGGAGTCCTAAAATATCTAAGGAGAAAAGCTGCTACCACCGCATTAGATGCTCTGTAGCTAACTCTCTGGCCGCATTAATATAGAGGTGATACCTAAACAGTAGCCTTCAACCTTACAATTACTACCTAAAGACTTTGGGAAATGGCTGATAGGACAAGTATCAAGATCAACCAACCTGGCCTGCACGTGGAGGGTAGAGATGGAAAGGGAAGAGGGTATAAAAGAAGGGGGAGCAATTAGAATAGGGGATGAAAAAAAAAAACACTGTAGCAATTAAGAATGAACTTTGTAATCAAACCTGAGAGAAATATATAAGAACTGATCTCCTCGAATTGTGCCGAGGACGATTTTCTTCAGCACAAACTTGTCTAGTTTCATTCATTTGTAATCTAGATCTACTTTAACGTTTGTCTGATTCATTAAAGCCCATTTTTTCTAACCCATTTTTTTACAAATTCATTATTTTGGGCTCTTTGGGCTGAAATTCATTCACCTTTTGGGCTAAGAACTCAAATCTGGTCCTTATAATTTTGTTTGGTTTTTGAGGTAGAATTTGGGGATATTTATAGTAATATTTCTATCTTCCATATTAAAGGAAAGCCAAGGTAATTTGAGGGGAATTATTGAAGTTTAGTATTTAACCGGTATCAAAATATTTCGTTTCTCTGACCAAACCGAAACAGTTTCCAGTACGATATTGACTTCCTTAAAACAGAGAAGTAATCTATCAAGCCAGAGTAACAAAAATATTTATAGAATTTATAGTAATATTTCTATCTTCCATATTAAAGGAAAGCCAAGGTAATTTGAGGGGAAGTACTTTAGTTTAGTGAAAAGAACAAGAAGAGAATGAAAATTAAATAGAACTTTTCCATCTTATTTTATTTTGTAAATGAAAATAAACTAATTTTATTAATGGAGATGTCACACGACCTCAGGCTCAACTTCGTGTTGCAAGAGTAGAACTCCTACTTTGTTTAATCATGGTCTCTCTAAACAATATAAGAAAAGCAAAATCGTACAAGGACGTAATATTTTATGCAATGGCATAAAATAGCCTAGGTAATATTGAACCACATGCTTGCCACATGACTAGAGCAAAGCTATAGCAATATATTCCAAACCAAGCGTGCACAATTATATCACAATGTATAAACTTCAACAAAGAACTACTTTAAAATGCCAATTTTATAGTTCCCTTGCAATTATACACTAACAAATTTTTATTGGTAAATTACACACAAGACATAATCGGTGGAAAAAATTGGCCTTTGCCCTTTTTAAAAAAACAATCCAGTATTTTGTCCTCTTTTCCAAACTAATTAGGGAAATGCCCCTCTTTTGAAACTCAATTTTCTCAAAATCGAGTTAAGCCCTATAGTGACGT
>JAOWBE010139064.1:0-19240 GCA_028566155.1 Quercus phellos
AAGTGGAGGGGTACAGGAAGTGAAATACCTTGACGGATGGACAAATCGGGGATTGAAGAAGCCAACGGAGCCCAAGAAATGTCGGGGTCTCGCCGGATAAGGGTGATCAGTACACGGCCTGGCGGCGGCGGTACATATTCACCGGGAGCCTTTGGGAAGTAAGGGCTGGTTTCGTACCACGGGTCGATTAAAGGAGCGCACTTGCTGTTAGGGTCGTGCTCCGCCTCTTCCTCAATGGACCGCTCCGAGTCGGAACGATCCACCTCCTTGGAGACGACAGGGGGGTCGAAGGCTACCGCCTTCCCCTTGCGACAAGAAGAACTCTCCCTCAACTTGGCCATGTCACCAACAGCCGTCAACTTTGCTCTTATTCGAGAAGAAGACCTTATATAGTTACCCGTCTACTACACCAGCCGAGCATTCTGGGGAGCTAAAGGAAGATATCCCTCAATGGAGAAACTGGCCTTCGCACTGAACACAGCTACCTAAAAACTCAGGCCGTACTTCCAAACGCACACCATAGTGGTCCAGATGGACAAATCGCTACGAAAGGCAATGAACAACCCAGAGGCAGCAGGGCAAGTAGTCCTATGGATGATAGAACTTGGTGAGTTCGATGTCTAATACTAACCTAGAACCACAATCAAGGCATAGACTTTAGCAGATTTTATTGTCGAGTTCACAACGAAAGAGGATGAAAAGGAAAAGTCGACGATGTGGATGATATGGACAAATAATTCGTCCAACCAGCGGGCTAGAAGAGCTAGGGTCCTGCTACAGTCGCCAGAAGGAGATACAATAGAATGCGTAGTCCACCTCCGATTCCCAATGACCAGCAATGAAGTAGAATACAAAGTGGTTCTCTTGGGCCTTGACTTTGCTAAAGCAGTAAAGGCCATGTCAATAGTCATATACTATGATTTGCAAGTTGTTGTCGGGCACATCAACGGTAACTATGAAGCCAAAGGTGAATGGATGAGAAAATATCTTAGCATGGTCAAAGGAAAGGTGAGTGAGGGGCTCTCCGCCAAGTTTGCGCAAATCCCAAGAGAAGAGAATGAGCAGGTAGACCGTTTGGCCAAAGCTGCATCTGCAGCGTGTGTGGTCATCACTAATTAGGTGCTATCATTTATCCAATATTCTCCTATCATTGACAAAGTAGAGGTGCAAGTGAACCCCATGGGAACCGACTGGACAATACCAATCATATCTTATCTCAAGAATAGGACACACCCAAAAGACCGCAATGCTTCCCACAAGTTGAGGGTACAGTCGTCACATTTCGTACTGATCAAAGATGTCCTTTATAATAGGGGCTTCTCTTGTCCATATCTGAGGTGCCTAGCCCTTGCGGAAGCAGACTATGTCATGAAAGAGGTCCATGAAGGAGTATGCGAGACCCACTCAAGGCCGCGCTAGCTGGTCCACAAGTTAATATGAGCGGGATACTATTAGGCTACTATGTAGAAGGACACCTACTCCTATGTGAAGGCGTGTGACAAGTGCCAACGGTTCAGTAACATCATATGATAGCCATCGGAGGAGCTTACACCAATTAGCGCCCCCTGGCCATTCACCCATTGGGGGTTAGACATAGTCAGGCCCTTCCCCATGTCATTGCAGCAGTTCAAATTCCTCGTCGTAAGGATTGACTAATTCACCAAATAGGTCAAGGCCAAACCATTGGCCACTATCACAAAGAAGAATGTTTGAAGCTTCATTCGAAAAAGTATCATTTACCGCTTCAGGATCCCCAGGGTCTGTGTCTCTGACAACGAAAAGCAATTCGACAACCTTGTATTCAAAGCTTTTTACCAACAGTTAGGGATCAAGAACCATTACTCCTCTCTCGTACACCCTTAGGCCAATAGATAAGTTGAGTGTTAGGACATATGTGAATGATGTTAGGAACATATGTCATTTAGAATTAGCTAATCTTTTGACAAAACGCACTTCACTTGTAATTGGGTAGATCTAGGATCTATTTAATACTTCAAGGAACAAGAGTTCAAGTCCAAGTATTGAAGCCATGCAAATCTATCTAAAAAACAAGTGAAGAAGTGCTGGATTTTAAAGCTCGATAGCTAGCTCGACAGATAGCATCTATCGAGGTTCAAAAGGATGCTTTAGCCCTACGCTCGATAGCTACTCGATAGATACCCTATTATCAAGATTTATGAAAATCAGTTTTTCAGATCTAATTTCACTCCAATTTGTGTGTACATGTTTAGGCTTTCTTTTCTCACAACCCTAAACATATATAAGGATTATTTTAAGGGCCGTCAAAGGTTGTGCGAATGTGAAGCAAAGTTTTGTTCATGCAAATTATGACCGATGACAGAATTTGCCCTAGTTCATCTTTCTCATGAAGAAGCTGCTACATTTGTACACTGTTGGGTTTTATGACCAAAAAGCTTCGTAATCTTCATTATGTTAATGAATTGAAGAACTTTGCAGTCAATATCTCTCTCAAGTTGGTGAGTAAGCTGCATACTGGGATTTGTGCATTGATTGGTTAGTCATATACTGGAGTCGTGCAATAGAAAGGAGAGATTGTCACTACAGAACAAGTCCAATTGTGTATTGGGGTAAGGGTTCAATTGTAGGTTGGTATAAAGTACTGGGATTCCTTTACTTGTAACCACTTGTTGTGATAATAGTGGATTCTCAAAAGTGGTGACCTTAAATTCACACGATGGGGTTTTGCTTCAGTGGTTTTCACCATTCGTAAACAAATCATCGTGTCAACTTTATTTTCCACTGCACATTAACTGAATTGGTGATTTGTTTGTGCTACCACACATTTTACATATTAATTGGATTAATTAATTAATTTGGCTAATTAATTGGTTAATTTATCACAAGGGGTCAATACATTCTTGGCCTATCATTGAGGTTACAAACTGATCCTTGCTCAAGATGATCAAGACTCAGCTCGAGGGGCGAAAGGTATATGGCCGAACGAACTGCCTAGAGTCCTATGGGCATATTGGATGACGGCTAGCACACCTATAGGGGAGACACCTTTTCGCCTCGCATTTGGAAGTGAAGCCGTCATCTTGGCAGAAGTTCGACTAACTAAATATCAGATAGCCCACCATAATGAAGATAGGAATGAAAAGGAGATGCCATTATAGTTGGACCTTCTAGACAAAGTCAAAGTGACGGTAGAATAGTGAATAGCCCATTATCAAGACCTGATGGCAAAACACTACAACACCAAATTAAGGCCTCATCATTTTTAGGCTGGGGACTTGGTCCTAAGGAAAGTAATAACGACTACCAAAGACCCTACATAGGGCAAATTGGGCCACATTTGGGAAGGACCTTAAAGAATCGTCGACTACCACAAAAAGGGGACCTACTAAGTAGAAACCCTCGACAGACAGAGGCTCCATCACCCATGGAACACCGAGCACTTGAGAAAATACTACCAGTAGTAGACAAGTGCAGCCTATTTTATCACTTTCTTTTATTATTTATGCCAGATTTGGACATTGAAAGATGTTAAAGTTTTAAGAATACTGAGTTTCTTTTTAAGATTTTTTACTATTAATAAGACTTAAAAGGATTATTAGAAATATTGTTCTACTCTACCCTTCAGTGAATCATCCAAATTTTACTAAGTCCTACCTACAAAGTGGACAGATGACCAAGGGTACTGACGGGTACCTGGTCTTAAATTTTATTAAGTCCTACCTATAGGGTGGATGGACGACCAAGGATACCGATGGGTACATGGTCTCAAATTTTATTAAGTTTTACCTATGAGGTAGATAGGTGACCAAGGATATCGATGGGTACATGGTCTCAAACTTTATCAAGTCCTACCTATGGGATGGATAGACAATCAAGGATACCGACAAGTGACTAGTCTCAAAAATCTTACTAAGTCCTACCTATGGAGTGGATAGATAACCAAGGATACCAACAAGTACCTAGTCTCAAAAGCTTTGCCAGAAACCTATCTACGGGATGGACAAAGGACCAAGGATACCGACGAGTACCTGGTCTCAAAGAAGCCACTAAATAAAACACAAATATTATTGTAGGACAAACAGATGAAATAAAATATTGATGGCTAACCACAATTGCAGTAAAATAAAACGACAAGTATAAGTAACGAATATAAATCAATATATATAGACCCAACAGGGAAAATGTTTTTATGAAAAGCCCAAAAGAAGGGGCGTTTACCATTGTCTTACAAATAAGCTTACAAAAAAAGAAAGAAGAAATAAATACAACTTAAAAAAGATAGGGGTAAAAATCAAGATGGGGGAGCATTGGAGACAAGATCATCCGTAACAGATAGAACCTCAGCATCAGGGTCTTTCACCTCTTCCTCAATGATATAGGCAGAGTCATTGGTCTCATCACTAACAATGTCGTTTCCACCTGGAGTCAATGGAACTGTGTCGTCTATGGCCACCTAGGACAAGTCCAGATATGGGTAGATGGCTGCAACCTGTTTCAGGCAATCATCAAACTCGTCGCCATAGAAGACACCGCACTCGTCGAAGAAGGGCTGGGAGATCCGACAAGCCATCACAGTGTCAACTGTTGCCTTGTCCATTTTCTCACAAAGTGCAATCAACTCCATCATCAGATGGGTTGTCAACATGTCCAGACCAACTCTCCTAAGCCCGTCTATTGTAAGAGAAGATTTATTCTTATATTTAGCCATTTCCTAAATAGCTATGAGCTTGGCCCTGACCCAGGAAGAGCTCAGGATCCAAAAGCCAGTTTATTACACAAGTCAGGCTTTCCAAGGCACAAAAGCAAGATACCCCAGAATAGAGAAGTTAGCCTTTGCACTAGTTATCGCGTCAAGGAAACTTCGTCCCTATTTTCAAGCACACATGATATTAGTCATAACGGACCAACCTTTAAGGAAGGCAATAGGTAAACTAGACGTAGCAGGGAGAATGGTCCAATGTGTAGTAGAGTTAAGTCAATTCGATGTAGATTATCGACCCCAAATGGCAATCAAGGCCCAGGCATTGGCAGATTTTGTTGCTAAATTCACTATGGCTGATTAAGATCCAGAAGCAGATTACTGGACAGTGTATACTAATGGGTCATCAGTGTCAGGCATAGGTAGAGTAGGAGTGATTCTCTTAACTCCTAAGAAAGATGTCCTCAAACATGGGGTCAAGCTTCAGTTCCCGACAACAAATAATAAAGCAGAGTATAAAGCCGTCTTGACAGCCTGAGGATTTCAAAAGCCTTAGGCATGAGAAACTTGAAACCAAACTTTGATTCGCAACTCATGACAGGACAGATGAACAATGAATACGAGGCCAAAGAGGACAGGATGAAGAGGTACTTAACACTGACCTATCAGTAAATTTCTCACTTTGATGATGTCAAGATTACTCAGGTACCCCAAGAGGAAAATTTCGAAGTGGACGAAGTTGCTATACCTCCCGAGCATTGAGGGGTCTAGCGTGAAATACATCCAGTCAGGAAAAAGATTGATGGATCCAATAATCACATTCATCAAGGATGGTAACCTCCCAACAAATCCTTTAGAAGCCAGGAAAGTCAAAGTTCAATAGTCCAAATTTACAATCTTGAATGACGAGCTTTACAAGAGGGGATTTTCACAACCTTACTTGAAGTGCCTTAATCCAGAAGATGTTGAGTATGTACTAAAGGAAATCCATAAAGGGGCATGTGGAAATCACTCTAGACCACGATCCCTCGTTGGGCAAGTTGTTCGTGCAGGGTATTTCTGGGCAACCATGTAAAAAGATGCAGCTCAGATCATCCAGAAATGTGACAGGTGCCAACCGTTTGGAAACGTGTAGCATGTCCTAGCAGAACATTTGACCACCATCACCTCACCATAGTTGTTCTCTACATAGGGTATCGACATAATGGGCCCCCTACCTCGTGGTAAGAAGCAAGTAAAATTTATAGTTGTAGCCATTGATTATTTCACAAAATAGGTGGAAGCAAAGCCTTTGGCAGTTATAATGGAGGCCAAAATACAACACTTCGTCTAGAAAAACCTTGTCTCCTGGTTTGGCATTCCACGGGTCATCTTCTCAGACAATGGACGACAATTTGACAGCCATAAGTTTAGGAATTTTTCCAAGGAGCTGGGCATAAAGAACCACTATTCTTCCCCTGGACATCCACAGGCAAACGGCTAAACTGAAGTCACAAATCAGACTTTGCTCAAGCTGATCAAAACCCAACTTGAGGGGGCAAAAAAAGCATGGCCTAATGAACTCTCAAGGGTGTTATGGGCTTACAGAACAACGGTATGGACACCAACAGGTGAGACACCCTTCAAAATGGCATTTGGAACTGAAGTAGTAATCCCTGTAGAGGTTGGAATTTCAAGTCTTAAAAGGGTATGTTATGAAGAACAGAGCAATGGTGAGGGCCTCAAGCTAGCTCTAGATTGTTTGCCCAAAGTCAGAGATGATGCAACTTAGAGGATGGCCGTGTATCAGGAAAGAATGACGAGGTACTACAACCATAAAGTGAAGCTAAAGCACTTTAATCCCAAAGATATGATTCTGCGAAAAGTTTCACAAGCCACCAAGGATCCAAGCGAAGGAAAGTTGGGCTCTAACTAAGAAGGCCCATACAAGATCATCTGTTATTTAAGAAGAGGGAGCTATTACTTAGAGGATGCAAGCGGGAGAACTCTGCGACGTCCTTGGAACACAGAACACCTTAAAAAGTATTATCAATGAGAGATCGTAATTTTAATTCTAATAAGTTCCAGAATGGAATATCTTCGTTATTCATCCCCAAATAAGCGAGTCTTCAATTTTGTTATTTTCACGCATTTATCTTTCTCCCTTTCAGTACTTTGTTTTCAACACTTTTTATGTCTCCATGAAGTATTACCCTTGTAACCCTTTTTATAAACAATGATGAATAAAACAGACAAAACATCTGCAGAGCCATTTCTTTTTATGCCAAAAAACTCCATGGTAAAAATCTCTGATAGTCAAAGGGAGCAATTATGATAAAAACTCCAACGAGTTTAGATCATGATCAAGTGATAAAAACGTTAATTTTAAATCATAGGGTTAAAAACCTCGTCAACATAAATGAAGAGGTTAAAAATCTAAATCCTGTGATAAAAATGTCAAGTTTAAATCACAAGGTTAAAAACCTCATCAACATAAATGACGAAGTTAAAAGCCTAAATCTTGTGATAAAAATGACAAGTTTAAATCACAAGGTTAAAAACCTCGTCAACACAAATGACAAAATTAAAAGCCTAAATCCTGTGATAAAAACACCAAGTTCAAATCACAAGGTTAAAAACCTCGTCAACCTAAATGACGAAGTTAAAAGCCTAAATCCTATGATGAAAACATCAAGTTTAAATCACAAGGTTAAAAACCTAAATCCTGTGATAAAAACGTCAAGTTTAAATCACAAGGTTAAAAACCTCGTCAACATAAATGACGAAGTTAAAAACCCAACCTCTATGATAAAGATGTTAAGTCTAAATGATGAAGTGAAAATCCAATTACGGTGATAAAAGCATTAAGTTCAATCACAAGGATAAAAGCCATGACGGAGCTAAAAATTCCAATCATGTAATAAGAACGGTAAGTTCAAATCACGAGAATAGAAGGCTTAGCTAATGTACCTGACAAGTCCAAATCATAAATCAAGCGGTGAAAACTACAAGCTTAATTTGCAGAGATAAGCAACGAGTTATAGCATAAGCAAAACAACAGATCAAAAAGTTGTCCAAAAATAAAAGCCTCATAAAAAGGAGGCAACCCATAATTGTCAGAAGATAAAACCCCAAAACAAGAGGGGCACTTTTGTTCTTCCAAATAAATAAAAGGAAAGGGGAAAGAAGTTATGAAGGGGGAACAGTAGATTCGTCAATGGTTTCAGTAGGATTCTTCTCCATGATATCAGCTCCAGCTCCATCTTGATCCTTAACTTCATCTTCAAGTATCTCCATATCAATTTTCTCGAAATCCAAATTGGAAAAGTCCACAGCTAAACTGTGATGCTTCATTGTCCATTGACGCAGAAGCTCGAACCCTTTGAAGTATTGCATAAACTGAAGGTCTGAAAAATCCTCTAACTATTTGAACTTTTGGATAATCTTCTCTCTCACTTCATCAGTATTTAAAAGGGTAGCCTGAATCTATCCATCCTTCTAGACAACGAGTGTCTTTTCCACGCACAAAGCTTTAACAAGCTCCTTTACCTTCTGTTTCGCATTGTTCACCTCATTAATGGCATTAATCAAATCTTTCTTCAACGTGGAGCACTCAACCTCAACGGATTCCGCCTTTGAATTAGCCACCACAACCCTCTCCTCAGTGTTCAAATAATTGGTGGTAATGCATAGCGACTCCCCAAGAACCTAATTGGAAACCAGCAAGAAAAGAGAACATTATGCATAATCACTTGTACAAACGACTATAAAAGGGACGTTGGAAGAGCAAAACTACATACCTGCACCAACTTATGAATATGTCAACTGACTAACTCATGGGAAGGGATAGACGACAAATCATTCAGTTCATCGTCGGTAATCACATTATAAGCACAACCCATAACGGTGGCAGGATCATCCTAAATGCTCCTCCCAATTTTAGATTTTCCCTTCACAAGAGTAGTTGGGGGAGTTAAGGCAGTCACTTCCAAGGATGGAGTAGGAGAAGAAGGGGTTGTATGAACGGACAAAGGAGCAACAGTCTCAGTTTTTTCATCACTCAACTTCCTTTTCTTTGAGTCTGCAGTCAAATTGGACAAAGGCTTGTTCTTCAGATCCTTGATACAAGCGTACTTATCTTTGCTATACCTAGTGGCCATTTCTTCTAGAAAGAAAGAAAAGCAAGTAAGAAGGTCAGGCAGGGAATAGACGAAGATAAGGAATTTAAGGAATTTATGAACAGACGATTTTACTCTTTTCCTCTCAGTGAATTTTTTCCAATGTGTATTTTGAAGGCTCGGGACCTAAATAGCAGTTGAACAAATGATGAGGATCAACGAGGTCGTCGAAGTCCTTAATCTCACAAGCATATGCGAGAGCAGCTCGGACCTAATGACAATGTTTATCCTCTAGATTAGGATGATCAAGCGCTACAAAAAGATAGAAGGAAGACATTATTAGACGAACACTTACAATTTGAAAGAAAAACAATGGAAGACAATTGAAATACACACCAAGTGATGGGACTT
This sequence comes from Quercus phellos, assembly GCA_028566155.1. Classification (NCBI taxonomy): domain Eukaryota; kingdom Viridiplantae; phylum Streptophyta; class Magnoliopsida; order Fagales; family Fagaceae; genus Quercus; species Quercus phellos. Next base: position 9,187 of record JAOWBE010139064.1, read on the forward strand.
CCCATTTTCGTAATAAACTTGGGACTTCCCCCAAGAGATCGTCAGACAGGGTTTCCCAACCCTTACCTAAAATAAAAAAGTATCATGATTTCCAATCATGGAAGGACAAAGCAAAACCTCTAACAACCCTAGATTTCCTGTCCCAAGGTAAAAGTTCAAAATACCCGTAATGGGTAGAAGCTTTTAAATGATACTGAAATAGGAATTCATTCAACGTTATCATTTCCCCATCACAAGTAAACACCTAGATTGACATACAACTTATGATCGTCCTCCAAGCATTAAGGACAAGTTGACCTAGGGCAATTTGAAATTTGTTCAAAAGCTACATGATGAATGGATGGACTTGGAAACAAAGGCCGCACAGAAAGTCAGCCTCATGAAAGCGTACCTCTCTATGGGCAAAGTTACAAGCTTTTTCACCCAAACGAGGCAATCTGACAGAGGTACCCTTAGGAAATTGGAACCTCTTCCTAAAACCCTTTAGATGACTCTCTTTTAAGGAAACAGACTCGGAAAGGGTGTGCAATGGACGTGAGGAAGAAGATGAGGGCAAATTTGAAGCCACGGTATCAAAAACCTAATTCAAAGACTCAGCACTGGACGATAATCCAATCTCTAACTCACTAGACCTAACATCATCTGCCCTATACTCAACGGGGTCCAACTCCGAATGGTGCATAATCAAAGATTAACAGATTAAAGGGTAGAGAGAAAGCAAAACGGGCCTAAGTGTAGAACAACGGGACATGAACAAACCCACTTGGGGACACCGGCCAGAAGAATACTCTAAGAAAACTTCCAACCGAGCAAAGAAAAACAAGACTGAGGGGCACTCTTGACTGAGGAATTCAAAACCAACCATCAAAACATAGGGAAAAGAAACCTTACTAGGAAATTTTGAAAGATGAAGATCTTTCAGGGCTTTGAAGTTCAAACCAAATAAGGCAGAGGAAGAGGAATAATTTTCTCTAAAAGGAAAACTTGGAATTAAGGCATGCCAAAATCAAGAAAGCTTCGCACCGCCACGAACAGGAAACTAACTCGTGTTCATTCCCTGAAGAATAGTCATTTCACATTTAAAATGAGAGGCCAAATTTTAGGAATTGTAAAGATATGAAGCATCACATCCAGTCACATTCCAAAGATCATCTAACACCTTGACGACCAAGGAATAGAGGGCACTGACGGATATCAACGTGGAGATCATCTAGATGAAAGATGATCTTAGCCATACTCAGATCAGGAAGAAGATTGAGGGCAAGACCCCGTCGCCATATGTCACCCTCATAGACGAAACAAGCCATCACTCATTGAAGTATGAATAACTACCCACAAGATAGCTGTCAAGCAATGAGTGCGCCAAAACAATTACAAGAGCAATGATAGCCCAACAGCTATCCATTACACATTAAAGGGAATCATCAGTGTCAATTAATGTTATGTTTATCGTAGGAGAAGAACGTTCAGAGCAGCATTAACAGACATAACTGCACCTCTACATAGCAAGCTATAAAAAGGAGAATAGAACTCAGGTAAAGGGCATGTAAGAATTTTGGATTTTCACCCGTAATAGAATTCCTTCGAAGGCTACTTTTGCTGACTTAAGCATCGGAGTATTTTCAGTCGACACCACGCCGGAGAAACCTCCCTTGCTTCCCTTTTTCTTGACAACAGGTATCGAAGTCCGTCTATTAGCACTGACAAGGAGCATACTGACGAAGTCATTATCCGGCTTCATCAATGAGCACCCTAAGCTTGCTTCATTGTAAAACATCAAAGTTGGAAAATTTAGCTAACCCTTCGACCATTTGAGTGGCTTATGACCTAGATCAAACCCTAAAACAATACAACCCAATTTTGATATATTATGGCACTAACATTTGCCAAAGTATATGAACCCTATTAAAATGATTTTTTATTTTATTTTTGAGAACCTATTAAAATGAAAATTAAGACTAGTGTTTGTTCAATATTAATAAAATATAGGCAATAATTCACCTTTTTTTTTTTTATAATAAACGGCAATAATTCACCTTTTGCCTACATTTTGGTGATTATATTATATCTTCCATTTTAGTCCTTCAGTTTTTGGACAATGTTTCATCTTGGTCATTGTCATAATAATCTCACTTACGATATTTGATGACGTGACTAATGGAAAGCTAACATGTCACGCTTAAAAAGAGGATATGACTAACATAATCATAATAAAAACATTAAATGTTATTAATAAATGCCAGCATCAATGTCAGGAAAAATAAATAAATTGGTACACCATATAGGAAAATGCTAAAGTTATTTACAATATGAATGAATGAAGGTTGGAATTGTTATTCGAGGGCTTCAGCTACCTAACAAACAAATGTTGGAATTGTTTTTTAGTGATTAGTGACTCATCAGTTTGTAAGCTCTATGTCTTAAAATTTTTAATATCTTTCGCATCCCACATTCACATTGTTGGGGTTTATGCCCTAAAATCCAATTTATTGGCATGTCATAAATAATTAAATTGTTTAATTATAAGAGACTATCTATAAATAAACTAATGGGAAATTATCTTGTTGGCTTTATTCCGTGCCAAATTTGCTTGTATTTCAGTAATTAGTGACCCTGTATTTAGGTGATTGTCTACAATATTTATCTTGACCTGCTGTTGTCCATTATTTCTCACATTATCTGCAACTTGTCTCCTTGATGTTATTTTGTAGTTCATGGGGCTTTCGAACCTCACCGTTCCTCACTGGTGATATCAATGGCCTCATTTATTTCTATTACGTTTTCATAACATTGACTTCCCTTAGAGGTAGCACCGATAGGGAACAAAAATAGTTTTAGGTGTCTCAAATAGTTGCATTGTAGATGATCTACCATAGGCCTATTGAAAGGGAAAGGCAAAAAAGATGAATGATTTAAGTGCTATAATTTGTATGAAAGTAAATACATACTTCTATTGATTAATTCTTTTGTTCATTGATGCATTCTAGGTTGCAATGGTGGTTGATGATGGCAATTTGGAGAAATGTACCATTCTCCTCATTGCCTCATAGTGAATCAGCTGGTAACTCAATTTGATTTTTTTTAAAAATGATAGTAGTGTGCAATAGGCGAAGATAATTGATAGTTTAGTAGATATGTGAGGTTCTGGAGAGTCTAATTATATGTGCCCAATAGAACAGTGCTAGATGTACACACCAAGGTAGTCAAATCGCATTTTTTATTAGCTCAAATATTTAGCCTATGTCCATTAGTACAATCCTATTGTATTAAGCCAAAGTGACATAGAGAGCTTTGTCTCTCTTTCTCTCTGGACCGGAGGATTCCAGTTCTCCCTTTTGGCACACGATTTGGCCTTTCCGCTAGCATACGCTCAAGTTTTCTTGGCTGCCTTGTGAGCTCCGATTCCATCGTCAGTCCACCAACACCCCTCCGTGGGTCTTTTACCTCCCCACCGTTGGTCTTATTGCCTTAGAAGTGGGTCCTCTTGCCCTGTATGGGTCTAGATTTGTCGCTGGTTGGATACCTGGCAGCTACTCTCTGTCATTTGCAGCCTCTATGGGGATCTTGTGCTGAAGGTGTGGGTGATTGAAGCCGCCAGAAGTAACTTCTCCATGCTAATAGTGAGTAGTTTTATATGATTTAGTATTTCCTTATTTGATTATTAGGGTTTTGATTTTGGGATTTTTCCTTTTTTTATTTGGTTTTGTTTGATTCTCTGCTTGTACCTTGAAATCTTTTTATTCCCTTTTGGATATTTGTTGCATGAATTATGGTATGCAAAAATTGCTATGAGTTGTTTAAGTTGGAACTGCTGTGGAATAGGCAATAAATGGACACTTCAGGAGCTAATTGATGTGGTAAGAATGGAGAGGCCAGGCGTGGTGTTTCTCATGGAGACACTAGTTGAAGAATCCAATTTGGAACAAATTCAAGTTAAATTATGCTATGACAACAAATTGGTATGCTCAAGGGATGGCCGTAGTGGAGGACTTGTTCTCTTTTGGAAAAAAAACTTTCCTCTTACCATCTACAACTATTCAAAGAATCATATTGATGCTACCATCCAGTGCTCGAAGAAAGGTCGACGGAGACTTACGAGTTTCAATGGACACCTGGAAACTTGCAAGCGACAAGAATCATGAGAATTTTTAAGGCACCTGTGTAGAGATATGGATGAGCCATGGGTATGCCTTGGTGAATTTAATGAAATATTAAGCATTGATGAGAAGTGAGGAGGGTGTCAGAGGCTGGAAAGACAAATACAAAAGTTCAGGGATGCCTTGGATGATCGTGGATTAATAGACTTGGGATTCAAAGGTCCAAAATTCACTTGGTTCAGAAGGAATGGTGATGGGGTGGGCATATTTGAAAGACTTGATTGTGGGGTTGCAAACTTGGCCTGGATAAATACCTTTCATGAAAGGTATATATAGCATTTAACGGCGGCCTCCTCAGATCATAGGCCAATTGTTTTGAGAACAAAGAATAGAGACAAAGGGAGGAATTGTCCATTTCGGTTTGAATCGATGTGGGTGGGCTTAGAATTGTGCGAATCTGCTGTTACAAATTCATGGGACGAAGAGGAAAGAGATGGAGATATGCATTTCTTTTTTTTTAGCGTATTTAGTTAAGTGCTTGAAATTTAGAAGATTGGAGCAAAATGGATTTTGGAGAGGTTACCAATCTTCTGCAAGAAAAGAAAAAGAAGTTACATAAGCTTGTAGAGGAACCCATAACTGAGGCCATTGTCCAACAAGAGGCTGACTTGAGAAGAGAAGTCAATGTGCTCTTGGTTAAAGAAGAAAAGATTTGACAACAGAGATCCAGAATTAATTGGCTACAAAGTGGGGATCAAAACACTAAATTCTTCCACACATATGCTTCAAGGAGAAAGAGGGGCAATTGGATTCAAGGAATTGAAGATAGTGATGGAGTATGGCATGAAGATGTAGAAAAAAAATTGAGGATGTGGCTGTACAATATTTCACAAACATTTTCACTTCAACGAGACCATAACTAGGTAAACAGTCTCTTAGAGGAGTACACAAAATCATTATTGGCGACAAGAACAGGGAGCTCTCATGGGAGTTCACAATAGAGAAGGTTTACTTAGCTCTGAGACACATGGCTCCCCTAAAGGCCCTCGCACTAGATGGTATGCCTGCATTCTTTTATCATTCATATTGGCATATTATTGGGTCTCATGTTACTAATGCTGTACTTTCTTGCCTGAACTCATGTAAAATACTAAAAAGTATAAACCATACTTTCATCACCTTAATTCCAAAAGTTCAAGCTCTAAAAGAATGTCTAAATTTCGCCCTATTAGTTTATGTAATGTTATATATAAAATCATGTTAAAAGTGATAGCTAATAGACTAAAACCCATTCTATCAAAAATCATATCTGAGACTCAAAGTGTATTTGTTCTAGGTAGATTGATTACTGATAATGATTTGGTGGCATTCAAAACACTACAATACATGTAAACTAGATGTGAGGGTAGAAAGGGCTTTATGGCTATAAAACTTGACATGAGTAAGGCATATGATAGAGTTGAATGGGGATATCTTAGCCAAGTAATGAGAAAAATGGGTTTTGAGGAAAAATGGATCTCTTTGATTATGCAATGTATAACTTCAATTTCTTATTCTGTTCTTATTAATGGTGAACCTCATGGTTCTATTCACCCGAAGAGAGGTTTGCGTCAAGGAGACCCTCTCTCGCCATATCTTTTTCTTATTTGTGTAGAAGGTCTATTAGCTAAATTGAAAGAAGTAGAGATGGAAGGGAAAATCACAGGTGTGGCCATAAGTCGAGGGGGTCCCAGGATCACAAATCTTTTCTTTGTAGATGACAGCTTACTTCTCTGCCAAGCAAACATTGAGGGGTGTAGAAATCTCCAACAAATCCTATAGAATTATGAAGTAGAGTCAGGGAAAAAATTGAATCAAGACAAGACCCCTATTTGTTTTAGCAAAAATGTGGATGAAGACACAAAGAATGCCATACAGGTGAGTCTTTGCATTCTAGAGATAAAAGAGTTCGAAAAATATCTTGGTATGCCATCTTTTGTGGGAAGGAATAAATGAGATTCCTTTAGTAATATAAACGAGAGGGTGTGGCGAGTGATACAAGGGTGGGGTGAAAAACCACTATCATAGGCTGGCAAGGAAATACTAATTAAGGCAGTCCTATAGGCAATTCCCATGTATGTGATGAGCTATTTTCGGCTACCTACCTCTCTTTGCAAGAAACTAGAGATCATAATAAGGAAGTTTTGGTGGGGTGGTGATGATAGGAGGCATAAGATCCATTGGGTAAACTGGGAGAGACTGTGTAAACCCAAATTTGGAGGCGGTATGGGCTTTAGAAACACTAAAAAGTTCAATGAAGCTCTCCTAGCAAAGCAATTTTGGAGACTATTAAACAACAACAGCACTTTGGCTTTCAAAGTATTCCAACACCGCTTCTTTTCGGATGGGAATATACTCAATCTAAATGATCGAGCCAAGGGATCATATGCTTGAAATAGTATATAGGGCATTAAACATATAATAGATATGGGTAGCAAGTGGCGGATTGGGAGAGGTAATTATGTGAAAATTTGGGGAGACCCATGGCTACCAAACTCACACACACACAAAGTCCAATCCCCAGTTCGTCAATTTCCTCATGATGCTAAAGTTGAAGAGCTCATTGATTGGGAAAACATGAGATGGAGAAATAATTTAATTGGCCAAATTTTCTGGCATGAGGAAGCTACTCTTATAAAAAAAGATTCCATTGAGTGATCGAAAACCACCTGATTGTTTGATATGGGCTAAATCGAAGGATGGCAAGTTCACAATCCGTAGTGCCTATCGATTGGTACTCACAAGGGAGGAAGCTAATCAACCAAGTAGCTCACGCATCAAAGAGAATACTATTTGGCGTAAGATATGGAAGTTGAACATCCCTCCAAAGACTAAGCACTTCCTATGGAGAGCACTAATCAACTCATTGACCACAAAGATGAACTTAAAGAAACGGGGAGTCCAAGTTTAGGAAGTTTGCGATAGACGTGGTGCAGACAAAGAGGACACAAACCATATCCTATGGCTTTGTCCTTCAGCAAGGATTGTGTGGGAAAGCAACCCAATTTGGAGCTTGGTTGGCAAATTACAGCACCATAATTTTGAGAAGGTGACAAACTTTATTTTCCAATTAGATCAGCCAGTGGTATAGGAACTATTCACAATCCTAGCTTGGTCTTTATGGTTCTGTCGAAACAAAATAAGAGTGAAGCAGCTTGATAAAGTCCCTCATGATGTGGTTACCTGGGCCAACAACTTCAGACTTGAATTTCAATCAACGAAGGAAGGAATGAAAGCTGCTAGACCAAAAAAAAAAAAAAATCAAATGAGTTCCACCTCCCCAAGGCTGGTTCAAAGTTATCGTTGATGGAGCTATATTCAAAGAGACAAATGAAGTAGGCATACGTGTGGTGGTGCGTGATAGTCAAGGATGGGTGCTGGCTACTTTGTCGGAGAAAGTGAAAGGTGTGCAAGATGCAAAGGTCATCAAGGCATTGGCTATCCAACGAGCTATTAGGTTTGCAATTGAGACTAGTTTTAGTTGTGTTATAATTGAGAGTGACTTTGTTTCGGTGATTAAAACTATCCAAGACAATGCTGAATCTACCTGTGATATTGGACACATCATAGATGATGTGAAGCATTTCTTAATGGCCATGAAAAGCTATGAATTCCATCACACAAAGAGGGAGGCAAACCAGGTTGCCCACACTCTAGCCCGCAAAGCTATTCAATTTGACACAGAGATGGCTTGGCTTAAAGAAATTCCTCCTTGCGTGTCTGTTGTAATCTGGAACGATATTGTATAATTGTTTGTTTTCTTCTTTTGTTTTGTATTGATCTGATTCTCAAAAAAAAAAAAAGAAGCCCATGTGACATGTTTTATATATATTTAATTATTTTTTTATTGTACTATCTGAAACACATACAAAAAATCATTATATAATTTGATATTTTGTCCAAAATGTTACACAAGAGTACTAATACTGGTTTATTGCATGATACGACTTATACATGTACGGTATTAACTGCCATGGTACATACACAAAAGCACATATAATGCAAATAGTTTGCACAATATGTGTGTTGAAAAATCTGGTTTTGTATCTCATACAAAACACACAACGGAAAATTAATGGATCTAAAAGTTCAATATGTGTATGACATATCCTTGAACATTTAGACCCCTAATTTACAAATTACCAATTCAAGCTTAATGTCAAACAATTAATGTGCAGAATATGAACATAAGCTTAACACAGAATTCATAAATAATCTAAACCAAATAAAATCACATCCACAGCAGAAATTAAATGGCAAAGATTAAGGGAAGAGAGATGCAAGCACAAGGACAACACATGATGTGTTATCGAAGAGGAAACTGAAGCCCTTGGCATAAAACCTCTCCGCCGCCCTCCAAGTGGTAAGTAATCCACTAGAAAATGTAGTTGAGACACATGAACAGTAATAGACCCTCTAAGCCTAATCTACCTAGTGTACCTAAGCCGTCCAAGTTTCTTCCTCCAACAAGGTTGTGCTGAACCTATTTCTTTTCTAGCTTCCCGGATTCCGCTACTTAACCATAACATCAACCAATGTGAAATTGGTTCCTTCCTAACTACTTCCCAAAGCACCAAACAGCCATTTCACAGAAATGGATATGGTGAGAAAAGGTTTTGGTAATAAGCCTCTCAAGGAATTAACAATGGAGAGGAAGAGAGTTGAGGAATTTGAAGAGTCTCTTAATGAAGATTGGGGATAAATCAATTTTGTTTTTCTCTAGGGTTTCTCTCTCAAAATTCTCTTTGGAAGCTCTCTTTCTTTCATGGGTAAAAGGGGTATTTATACTGGGGTGAGAATGGAATGTGAAGAGTCAGATTTTTCAAAACAGGGCTGGCTCGTGGCTTGGCCTCGCGGCTTGACTGAGTTGCGAGTTCCAGCTACGAGGTAACTGAATGGCCAGTTGTCCTATTTTGTCTTGTAGTGTTCCAACTGGCGTGACGCTTTAACTTCTGGCACGCCTGGCACGTGAGCAGTTTCTAGCGACTTGTAGCCGCAAGTCACTCGCGAGATCCAGCCGCAAGTCACTCGCGAGATCCAGTTGCGAGTCCTTTTTTTTTTTTGCACACTCTTGAGCATTTTTTCACACTATCTCACTCATTACCCTGACAAGAATCCACCTAAATACAGGGTTACTAATTGCTGAAATATAAGCAAATTTGGCACAGAATAAAGCCAACAAGATGGCTGATAAAATTCAACCTTACAGGATCTACTTCATTCGTAATAGATAACATGTACTATGTAAGTTTCAGAATTTAAGAACAAGAAAGCGTACCTTGGTGTGGTGAAATTCAAAACAAAAGAGATTAGAAGTACTTGGGAACACTTTTAATCTTCACTCAAATACCACTTAATGCCCAAGAAGTGTGGTCTCTCAATCATTTTCCAATGAGAGAATAAGAGAGTGTCCAACACTCACATACAATCCATTTCATTCCCTATGAAAACTCTTATGAAAAGCCCCTTAAGAAATTCTGTATGTTTCTCTCCTTATATAAAATTGATTATCTAATTGGCCTAGCCTTTTGAGCCATTCCAATTGGGCTTTAGTATATGGCTTGGAGTGGGACCAAAAATGAACAAATAAGACTTTAGCTTCAATGGGCCTTGGGTTTTTTGTCAACTTTTGACAAGTCCAAAGTTACCATTAATTATATTCAATACCACTATAAGAATATAATTGCAATCTAGGCCTTATTAATAAATTATATCCCAAGACTTTATTATACATGCAACCCCTTCATTAAAATATTCATAGTAATACAAAGTCATGAATGTAGACTACCACTTTGAAGGTTACTACATCTTAATCCTTAAGTACCTAGTTTAATCCTTTACGTTATTCATCATATATTTATGAAATCCAATTTCATAAATATATACTTTAGTAACTTCTTACTAAAGTGGTTGGGCCC